>CAKALG010042161.1:0-15356 GCA_916700815.1 Helicolenus hilgendorfi
GTTATCTATTTTTCTTATTTTAAAATACAAAATAACAGCGGTTGAAATGGGGCTTTACCCATGTTAGGTCGATTCCTCTGCTGGCCAGCCAGCTTCTTCTCCTGGGTGTTGGCGGTGGTCATCTTCAGGTTGAACATTGGCTCCAACCTGGTGGAGCCTCGATAAATCCACTCACTCCTCTTGTCATCCTGATCAACACAAGAAATACTCTATTATCCAGCCCATTTATCTAACTATAAAGCAGGCAATCTCTGTTTATCTGTGGGTTTTGTCCTTCGCATTTCTCAAGAACCATTCATCCGATCTACTTCGGTCTTATTCACGATTCGATATGAGGAGCCCGATCATCGCAGTGGTGGAAAAATGTGGTTATGAAACAAAGGATCATTCCATTCTGGCTATATGGGCAAATGGTATTAGGGCCGAAAGTTTTATGTAAAACCACGAAAAGCAAGTAGGCTAAGAAACCGCGTTGTGTCGGTCTGTCTATCAATCTCCGCTCCGTTTCAGTACTACGGACAGCGCCGTTCGGCCAATCAGCCCGCTCCGAACGGGCACTGCACTAGTTTAAACTGATGTGGACACAAACCCGTCTGTTCATTTTGACGGCTGTCTAACTAGATGAATGTTTTTTTTCTCAATTTTTTACACCGACATACCAAAAAGAGGATCTTGACCAAGCTTCCGTCCACCTCCTCCACTTTGCTCTTCCACCAGGTTCCCTCCCACTCGGTCTTGATGATCTGTCCGACCTTTAGGAGCACCATAGGCCTGCTGGGATATGCAGTGATGTACTCCTCAATGAAGTCTCGACACGAGACATCCTCTATGTCCTCCCAGGTACGTTTCACTGTGAAAACAAGGATAATCTCACTCTTTTTTCAATTCATTCATTCTAACCACAGCTTGGCTCTCAAAAACCTACAACCAATTTAACACGGATTTTAGCCAACTAATCTTAAAGCTAGAAGCAGCTAGAAACTAGGTAGAATTTACTGGGCTTTACAGATTACAAGAGAAATGGATGTCGGCCGAGAAATGCAATACTGTTTTGTCATGTTTTTCTTGTGTAGCATAAATGGACTAGGATACGACTGCATTTTGTTGTGCAACCCTGTGTTACAGACGATAAATTATCCATGAATCCTTGAATAGAGAAATGGGCACTTACATGGTCGGCAAACTGGGTGAAGGTCAGGTAGAGTCACATATGAAGCATAGCCATCATCAAAGAAGATCAAAAACCTGAAACACATACAGCAAAATATATTAACTAGAGCCTGGTTAACATAGAGCACATGTTACATATATATCAGTATTTGCAAATACTGTATATTTTATGTGAAGTGTCTCTATTATAGAGTTTGTCCACCAGTGAGCACTGACATGTTTATTATTTAAGTGTAAAAAGTCCCACATAATACATATCTTGGTCACAATTCTTTACCAATTAAATTTAAGGGACCAAAAATGTGTGTTTATTTAAAAAAATGAGTGATGGCCAATATATTGTCGATATGTCAGATTTTGTAACTCATTGATATTGGCCTCACAAATGCAATTGGTAGAGCTCAAACATCAATCAATAAGCAAATGCAATCAGCATCCCCACCCTTAGTTACCCCACTCTTTAGCCTTGTCTGCCCACCTCATGCGGTTCTTGTTGTTGGGCATCTCTGCTACTATTCCAGCATAGAGCCACACCAGGTTGCCGTCCTTGTACTTGGCGACTACACGAGCGCCGACATACAGAATCTCCAGGGTGGGGTTATACTCGAAAGCCACGTGATTTCCAGACAGCAGACTCTTTCCTTTATCAAACTTCACTTTATACTTGAATATACCGTTTCCTGAATAAAAACAGAATAAGATGAATATAGAGAGAGATAAGCACATCAAGAAAAAACATAGACTACATACAATGAATAATAATATATACGAAGCCTAAAGAACCTAAAAGAAGAATGACATGTTTTGGTAACACACCGACGGGGCTGATAGCAACGAGGGCGCCTCTGTGCCAGGTCTTGGTGCGTTTCTTTCCAAGAATCATCATCCCGACTCTGAGCTCATCTTCTGTTATGTTTGGGTTCGGCTGGGTCATGGACTGAGACGGAGCCTGGGACACAAACACTGCTGGCACTGCACCCTGAATACCTGGGGGGTAGGAAAAGCCACACATACTGTTAGCATCAATATACAATTTCAAACAAGTATGATGCACGTAACATAACAAAGTATTTGTGTGCTCACCTGATTGAGGCTGTGATGGAGATCGGAGGAATGGAGCTCCTGGTGAAGGCTTGCCGACCATTTGGACCAACTTCTGCACCTGTTGGGAGGTTTTCTGTAGCGCTGAGGAGGCTTCTTTTAACTGTAAAATAAATAAACAGGACATCATCATCTGCATACACTGAGAGGTGATACCCCTCCACAGATGTTTGCTGTCAAACCCATAATATCCATTGTTTCCCTTGTAAGCGTTTCCAGAAGTCTGTCTCACACAGCAGCTGTTAATTTAGCTGTAAAACAGCACTAAATGTCCCCCATTGTGAAATCAGACGGCGTACTGCAACGCATACATAAAATCTTGGATGCTCGTTCCTACATAGAGTTCATTTTAAAATGTATGTGTATTTTCACAATGCATTTTTTACGCACATTGAGAATCATAGGCACAACATTTTTGTTTGGGATGAATACATTTGATCTAAATAGCTCCATTGTCACATTTTTAAACTAGGTCTGCAGTGGAATAGTAGATAAAATTTTACTTGTATTTCCCTGTAGAATACAATATCTCAAGATATCACAGGTTTTGAGAAAAGTAGGCCACATGATTCAACTCGCCATGAGATGGGTGCTACAATTACAGGATATAAGGAGACATATTGTTTTGATTGGCTCAGAGACTGCATCACTTATGGTAGACAATCTACAATATTTGTTAGAAATAAGTTAACAAAGTTTTCAAACAATTAAGATTTAAAATAGTCAAGTCCAGAGAGGCTTTTAGTGAAACGCAACATCAATATTTCAACACTTCTAAATTCCGCTCAATCAGACAGCCGACAGCAATCATTTAGCAATGACATGCAAATACAGGTCAATATAACTAGTCCAGTTCTAGTTCAAAACATTGCATCTTTCTCAAAAACTGCTCATACAAACAATTTCTCACTCGACACAGGGTCCTGAGCAATATACCATACACATGGTCAGAAACACCGGTGAAATACACTCTGGTTCACAGTAAAAAAAACACCAGGGGCAGACTTTACTGTTGAGCAAGGTAGGCAACTGCCTGGGGCCATCAACTAAAAGGGCCCCTAACAGATATATATTTATGATGATATTTACATATGAAAAATATTGAATTATATTATGATTCTAACTCATGGTACACCAAAATAACTTACTGTATCTTACCTAGGCTGCATTAACACCAGATCCAACGGTGTTACGAAAAATGCAATTTTTCCCCATTCATTTTGAAAGGGTGTAGTGCGTTTGGGCTGTGGTGGCAACAGGGGGTGCCGAGAAAAAAACGCAGTGGCCTTCGGCGGAAAAGTAGAAAGAGAATCAACTGTTGGAGAAACGTGACCCAACCTCATGCTGCGATGGTCAACCACGTAAACGGCGATCAAGAGCTGTACAACCCAGCCATGAGTTATCAAAAGACATTAATCGTCACATTTTATAGGCCATTAAAGTGACCTCCCTGACCTCCACACAACCCAAATAGAGGACTATTCACTTGTCTATTCACGGTTTATTAATACTGAACGTGTCGCGTGTCCAAATTGCACCAAATTTGACAAAGCGCTCTCTGGTCCCCGAGCAATACGCACGTCAAGTGTGAAGTAGAACGGATGAACGGTTCTTGAGATATGCGAGGGACACACAAACAGACAGAAAAGACAGCGATTCCTTGATTTCTAGTCAGATGATTTCTAGTCAGATGAAGCTTTCTATTGTTCTCACCGCTGGATCTTTGCCAGGAGTGGCGGGCTTCTTTGGAGGAACCACTGAAACATTATAAAGAACAGAATATATTTAATAACCTGATAGTTTTCATAATAGCAATAAAATTGTAACTGAAAGTAGCACAACTTACAACAGCCAACAGCAATGACATCATCGTCGTCGTCATCGTCTATCTCGATGACCTCAGAGGACAACACGCCTCCTACGCCTCCCTCATCATCTGAGCTGCTCTCTGGGTAAACAAGACCGTTTTTTTGGTAAGTTGCCTTCACGAGCTTCTCACACTCCAATATGGACCTGAGGAAGAGTGGACAGAAAAAATGTGAGCCTGGAACAAACAAGAACTGTACAACGAGGGATGCACAGATCCTGTCCAGTGGATCAGTATCACCGGAGACACTAAGCAGGTTGTATGTGACCGATCCCATTAAATATAGTTTCTTCATCAATGTATAAAATTCCCCGTTTTCACTTCAATCACTCAGTCAGAGCCCATTCAAGATTTTCTTTTAGTGTCATAGCAATGCTTGGCCTCGTGTAGACTCACAAGTCAGTCTCTAAAAACGCTTCGCTCAACTAAACTCTCTAGGCGGTAGGCAGAGATCTCAGATTGTCTGGTATCGTGAGACTAGGCCTTGTGTTACCTTCCATAAAAGTTACTCCAATCAGTTTCGCACATTGAGGTTTACAGATTTTAAATCTGCTCAAAAAAAAACACTGGTACTGGATCAGCTCTCGGTGTTGGAATCTATATCAGGAGAGAAATATGCAATGGCCCCGTTTCGAGTCCAGCTGGGGACCTTCGTTGCATCCCTCTCTCCTGTCATCCTTCTACTGGTGTTATCCAATAAAGCAATAAAATGCATTAACACAAATTAGTTTTAACGCCACTAATTTCTTTAACATATTAATGCAACTTGCGATTTTTAAGTTGTAGCGGGCTTAAAGCTAGAGTGAAGATCCTGGCATCATATGAAACTGGAAAACCTAAAGTCTAAAGTTCTGGTATATGAAAATTCACAAATATGAGACTGTGATTACAAAAACACAAATATCATGTATTTTTATTTGAGTAAATATACTGTATATTTTTTTATTCGTATGTGTATTTATGCTAGTCTAACTTTGTATATCTTACTACTTTTGATTATTGAAAGGTTGCATTAAATTCATTATTTTGACAAACATTGTTATACTGACTGACATTTCAGTGGGGTAAAGTTATCTGAAACATATTTTAAAAAAGTCATTATCTGCATTATTCTTGAGGACCATCCTTAAATGTGCAAAGGTAACACTCCAAAGAACCTAAATAAGCTTTTAAATAAAATGTTTTTACATTTCAATGTTTTTGTTACATCTTCAAAAAAAGTATCCGCCTTTGACACATATAGACTAAAACACAGGACAGGACAGGAGGAAATAAACAGACTTTGGGAAAAGGTTCATTCTACTTACTTGTTGGCATCGGTGAGAAGCATGTCCGCCTTCGCCCCCTCTTCTTCTTTCTGCTCCACCCATTCCTTGAGTTCGGACAGCTGAGCCTTTTTCTTCTGCACGATCTCGCTCTTCTCCACGACATCGTCAATCCACTTCTTCAGCTCATCCAGAGAAATGCCCAGCTCTTCCTCCAGAGTTGAGTCCCAGCCATCCACCTCCATTCTGAGAAGAAATAAACAAACAGAATCAGGACATGAAAACACCATTTTAAAAACCTACACATGGCAAACATTTAGGTCTTGCTAATAAATGATTAATTGCACAGCAAATTGTTGTTTAAAAAGTACTACTGTACTACTTTACCATTACTTTTAATGCCAATATTTGGTTATTTGTACAGATGACATTTTAGGATGTTTTGATTAGGAATGCACCAACCCGACATTTTTAGTCCCGCTACCGAAAGCAATACCTGGGCTTTGGGTATCAGCCCATACCGAGTACCAGTCCGATACCAGTGTTTACTTAATAAATTGTATGCCTCACTGTGTGGAAGTTACTGGGATCATTCTTTTATGTGTAAGGCAATATCGGGCTTGACTTATACATTGCTTTCCTAACTTTGTAAAACTAAATGTGACCAATAAATACATAGATACAAATTACTGAATTGTTATTTATTATTAAAATAATAAATCGTACGCTAACAACTTGGCAAAAAATCTTCGGTCAAAATTTAAACAGGAATTAAAATCCAGTACATCAATTATATAGTATATAAACATAGAATTTAATTTAATAGATCGGCCCCATTGTCACCGATATCTGATACAGCTATTTGAGTCAGTATCGACCAGATAGCCGATCAGGTATCTGGTGCATCACTAGTTTGGATGTTGTTGTTGCTACCAGCATGTCACTTTGCAGTCAAATTAGCAACAGAACAAAGGAATGACATTCATTTATTTGATCACCTTATGGTAAGCATGTCCTCATACTCTTACAGCAATTACATTTTTTTTACTCATTTAAAGAGTTTGATCTGATACACAACACTGAAAGACAAGTCATTGTTTTGGACACTAGTATGATTATTTAGCAGACCCTTCCATCCACATCAGATAGATAAATAGATACATAGATAAATAGATAGTGACTTTATTGATCCCGAGGGAAATTCAAGTTTCCAGCATCACAGTTACATAGTGCAAAACATGTTAGTAAAAAGGTAGTACAAAAGTTAGTAGTGCAAAGTACAAAAAATATATACCAGATATAAAAATACAAGGAGATGAAGAAAACTGTTAAAAGTGAATATAGTGCAGGGTAAGAGCTGTGATACAGGATTATTAAAAAAGTGAATATAGTGCAGAAGAGACTGTTAAAAATGAGTATAGTGCAGGGTAACTCCAGTAGCTTAGTCTATGAAAGTGCACTGTGTGCATTATTATCTGTCCTGCAGACCGGTTAATACTGCTTCTTACATAATAATGATGACTGTTTCCAAACATATCACTCAACCCTAGTTGCTGTAACACTGCTCGTAATGTCTGCAAAGATTCATGACAAATGCTTGCTGATATCTGTCAGTGTATATCAATTCCAAGAATAAACATTACTGCATCCCTGATCATAAGGTGCATTATCATCTGAGGTGGAGGCACTGCCTCACTACTACAGCATCAATGCGTGCAATGCAGATCATCTCCTGTGTTGGGCTTGCAGTTAAACCATGCACACTGGACATGGTGACACATGTTTACAGATCACTGCTCCATCTATTTCAGCCTAACTTTCACTATGCGGATGTTGCCATAGTTTACCAGAGCACATACATAGACACACACAGGGGCTGATGCTAACTAACGGTGCTGTCTCAAAGCAAAACACACAATGCAGAAAGAGTTGGTATTAATGTGGCACATGGCAATTATATATATGCATTAAAAAAAAAAAACAATGAGTAAATGCAATGTTGAAGCAGCTGCAGGAGTCTGAATGGAGAGTCGCCTGCAGACGTTAACGGTTAGCAGTTAGTACAACAAGAGACAGTTGGAAAGCCGTTAAATTACCGTTAGCTGTATAACTTCTGATTTAAATACTCAATAACATTTGACCTAATCTAATTCAACCCATCATCGTTTCAATAACGCATTAATGAGACACATTACGTCCAACGAGGGCAGCTAAAAGACAACAAACTGAAGCCTGATACAAGTGAGAGCAGGCTAGCTCGTTAGCCTGGCTCGTTAGCTTAGCATTAGCATGTAGAAAGCCTCCTCTCCTGACTGACTGCTGCAGCTGTCAAAACAAACAGCATTTAGTCCTCTGGAGTCGCCTTCAGAGACACATCAGACAGGTGAAGTTAATGTAGAGAGGCTCTCATCACTCACCCCTCGCTGCTCTCCATCCTCTGCTCACAGATATATGAGTTTATCTAACGCTAGCTACTGCTACCGGCTAGGGTTAAATAAGGGAATGCATGCTTTGTATCCCAGCGTAGCCGAGGTGGGCGGTGTTTGTTGAGTTCGGTGAAAGAGGAAAGCTCCGCCCACACGGGTTATCCAGGTATACAAACAAGTGTAGCTGAGCTACATGATGCTGTTTTTTTTATTTATAATTTTTAATTTATTTTTATTTATTCGTCGATTACCATGTTTCTTCATATGTATTATATATATATTTATATTAAAAAACAAACAAGAAAAAACAAACAAAAAAAACCTCCTCAACAGCATTGGCCATGCTGCCTCAACACCTACTGGGCTCCTCCTCTATCTCCTCTCTCCTCCCTCCATTGATAACTGCTGGTGATGGCGAGATGACGCCTCATGAAGCTTTGAAGCTTTCCAGCAAATTGGTTCGGAAAAGGGTTCATTGCTCGAGGCTTCATATGCTCACGAAACCACTTGGTGGTCAAAGAGTGTAAAACAGGCAGATATGATCTTAACCATGTGATAAGATAAGATAAGATATTCCTTTATTAGTCCAGCAGTGGGGAAATTTGCAGTGTACAGCAGCAAAGGGGATAGTGCAAAAAACAAGATGCAACAGCTAACACAGTAAAAAAAAAAGAGCTAAACAAAGTGTAACAAAATATGAACCAAGTATAAAGATAGGAGCAGTATATACAGTATTGACAATAAACAGACTATTAACAAAATTGCACAAGTGGAAAATGATATTGCACAGTGAGAATTAAATGAAAATCCACCTGAAAATATCAGGTTATTGGCAGTTTGTCAGTTTTTGGTGTGTAACACTGTAAGTGCTCTACTTGGAGCAGTGCTGGTTGTGGTCTACTGGGACCACAGATCTGTGATATACTGTATTTTGTGCCAGTAAAGGCTGTTGGAAATGACTATAAACAATGAAACAAAATCTATTACCATGTAATCAATTTATATATATATATCATATATAATAAAATGTCTATTCAGTAAGTATATTATGAGTATATAAGATACATGTATAATAAACTAATTGTTTTGTGAGTAATGCATCTTATGTGTGTAAACCAATCCTTTGGTCAATAATTGTATTGTAGTGTAGTGTAATATAATATAATAATTGCAGGAGGGGTAATATTAGTGTTCTGTGTCACTTCTGGAAAGTGGCATTGGTTGAACCAGTGAAGATCTGACCCACTTCATGAATCAGTCACGTGGTATGGCCGGGCAGCGAGGCTTCGGATGTCATCAATGACGTCATTGGTCTAAAACTATACAAGCCTCGATACGCACACCGCAGGAAACTTCCTGGATTACTCGATACACGTTCCGAAACCTCGGCACAGCACGTAATATCACTAATAACTGCCTATGGATAGAAAAGGGCATAAGCCCTGAGCTTTCAAACCAGGCCCACGAATTTACGATACGATACATGATGCTGTGAGCATATTGAGGACATGTCAGGATCACGTATCCACATTATCAGGGTCAACAATACTGAAATAAACTCACTGCCAACACATTCAACAACAGACTTGTATTATTGTGTTGTTATTTGTGGTTTTACACATCTTAAACCTGCAGTAGGCAGAATGGTTTTGGCATCATTGGGCAAAATTTCCATAATAACCTTTCAGTATATTGTAATTCAAGTGCTCTGAGAGAAAACTAGACTTCTGCACCTCCTCATGGCTCTGTTTTCAGTGACGGGAGACTTTTGCCAATCACAGGTCAGTTAAGAAAGAGAGAGAGTGTTCCTATTGGCTGTTCATTCAACGGAGGCAGCTGCAATGGTACATGTCCACAGCCTCCGTCCTTTCAACGCTTCCCATTCATTGTCTATGTACGCAGCCGTGCAATGCATTCTGGTAACTTGGCAGCACGATTAGAGAGCGTGCGTCACGTTAGCCGTTCCTCATTTGCATAAAGTTGAGGTCTTGGCTACTTTATGCAAATCAAGGGTGTCTGACGCGACTCGCCGCTTCTGGAAACTTTTAAACCAAGCGTTGTTGATCCAAAATAAAGACAGATTCAGCAACTGCATGGCTTATTTCTCACACAAAATATTTTCAGAAACACACAGAAGAAAGTTTCCAAACGAACTGCCATGTTGGTACCGGTTTGAAAGCTATAGGAGCAGCAGCCCACGAGAGAAAGCGTTCGTCCAATCAGGTGCCTAGTGCCTTGTGTCTAGTGGCAGCCCATCAAACGTCTAATGCTGGGAAGCGAGGCGATCCCTTGTGATAAAAAACGACCCTGCGGACACGTACCATAAATCACTTGCAACCATCAATCAAACGGTCAAACTAGGCAGTACAGTAACATAATATTGATTCATATTTGATCAGCGCTGCCTAGTTTGACCGTTGGATCTGAGTTTGCGAGTGATTGATAGCTGCTCAGAGACGACAGGCTCTAGCTCGGCTCTGATTGGTTGTTTTCTGTCTGTGAAATCTTGCAGATGCCGTTGCAGGAGCACCGGAGGACACATGTTTTTTTTTCAGATTACCTGTCTCATGCACTACTGTCAGGATGTAGTGACTGTTTTATGAAAAAACATTTTGAATCATATTTGCTCAATTTCTACCCAGGGCAGCTTTATTATATAATCATATTATAAAATGATTTATAATTTTGGACACAAATAATGTCACTCATGTCAAGTTAATTTACAATACTTTGTGAATTCCCATATGACTGAGGGGGACTGAGAAAAAAAAGTGTTTCAGGCAGTTCTATGACTCTTACTTTTTGCATTATTCCGGTCCAGTAGTTTTAATTACTATTAATCAGTAATCACTCATTTCTATTCACTTTGAGGACCACTTCAGGGTGCACATGAATAATCTCTCCTGGTTCTTTCTTGGCTCTGCTTATTATTATGAAACTGCCTCTATTGAAAGACCCACCACTGATGAATTACAAACACATGCGTGGATTATTTAATTTGTTCAAAAACAAGCAACTTTCATGAAAGTTTGTGCAAAACCTCCAAAACATTGTGTGACAGAATTTGGGGCAAAGAGCTGAACATCTGTTTTGTATTATATTTCCATCATGGAGAACTTTGAAGCATCTGTGCTATATTAGTGTGGAGGGGAAGGCATTTGTCTCTGTCTTTATCAAGCAGCTTTTCACAATGTACAATCTGGCATAATGAATAAATCACACTTACTCTGCTGGAGCCAGCCTTTCTGTTCTCTGTAGTTATAGTCAACAGTTTGGCTCTTTGCATGATACTGGGTGAATGGAGCTGGTTGCCTCTTTGTACTACTGTATTCTGATTTTCAATATATAAGTGTTTCAGTCTATGGATATGCAGGCATTTATGTTTATCACACCAGAAATACCGACCAGGATGGAATCATTAGCTTTTCAATTTTTTTAGATTTACATGGTTAAAATCATCATTTAATCATGTCTAGACCATACAGCACACATAGTACAGTAATTTTAAATACATGTATTTACATTTCAATGAGTTTCAAACAACTACATGCTCTCTCTATGAGTTTTCCAACTGTGTTTAATATTCATATTTTTAAACCATATATACCTTGTGTTATTCACAAGCATATATAAAACAAAATATTAAGTATATTTTGTAATTTACATTGCATACTTACATCGTTTGTAGTTGTTGGATGCTGCTGGTAGACAACTTTTTTGTACAAAATTTTGATAGAAATTATATGAAAGTTGAAATAGTGTGAGACAAATCTCGACCGGAGGGACTCGGTCATAAAAAAAGCCTCAAAATATTCTGTGGCTTGTGGCAACTCCACTTTTTGCTATCCCATTTGGGGAGTTTGAATATAACGTGTAGGTCCATCACTCCTCTGATTGTGCCTCCTGGTACGCCGTGACGGAGATATTACTGTAAGGGTCGAGCACCATGTGACAGCAGCGCACTATGGTCACCAACAAGAAGAAGCAGAGCAGGAAGAAGAAGAAGAAGGCAAAACCAAGGTCCACATCCACATCCAACCTGGACACGGGGTCGACTGGAGGGTCCATGATGATAAATCCACCCCCCAAAAAAATAAGAGTATTGATTCCTCGGTTCTTCTTGATAGTTTACTCCGTCAAATTAGTTCTACGAATTAAAAAATATATATATCTTTATCTGAATGGGCTCTAGTGATGCCCACATATAATCCATCGTGCTGCTGCAGTTCCTATCGGAGAAACCAACTCTTATTCTGTTTTGTCTGAATTCAACAATCCAATTCCTCTGTGTCTTGGTCTGTTTTTTTCCCTCCCAACATTGACACCTACCGTCGTCCTCCCAAAGACGAGACACACGGAGCCCCATTTGGCACCTGTGTCCTCCATGAATAGGTAATAAGGAGTTTGGTAACGATCAGGCCGTTCCTGAGATTAGAACACCCATCAGGCATCTCTCTGGTATCTTCAGGAGAGGAGACCTTTACAGGAGATGACACCTCAACAGGAGTCACTGGATCCCTGGTCAGTACAAGACCTGGACACATGACAACACGACAGAAACATGTGGCCGTACACGAGTTTTAAAGCATTATAAAGCAAGTGTTTGCAGATTAAGATGCTCTGTCTATACTGAACCAATCAGTTCACCCTACACATGCAAGTATTTCATGGCCTGTAAGTGGTGGAAAAATAAGAGTAGCCTATAGAGTGGTCAAGATGCAGAAAGGAACGCGAAAAGGTTGAGGAAGAGAAAGAGGATATGACGCCTTTAGTGGCAATCCACTTGAGAGGGGTTGAAACTGATCCTGACCAAAAAATGCAGATTGCTTGTATTCTGATGCCTCTAGAGAGACGCACACTAGTTAAGAGTAAAGTGACTCTATGCAAATACCAGTGGATCTGAGTGAAAAGAAAACTGTGAGAAGAGCATAGGTGTTGAGATGACACCGGTAGAACAAGATGTACAGCACAAGACATTATTCAAGAGCAAGCCAAACAGGGCGATACAGTAAACCTAGCATTAATGCCATCTGTTTTCACCCCCAGGCTGTGAGAGAGAGAGGAGGGAAACACGAAGGCGGAAACTGATCCCAGGAGACACCCACAGATCTCTCCAGAAAACAGATACAGTCCAATCAAACCAAAGTTGTCTTTTGTTTCTTCACCAGTTAAGAATTTAAAACTGTTTCAAGAAAGTGAATACACGTACGGGTGTAACTGAAAACAGCCATGACTCTTGCATGAGTGTGATCAGTGGAGTGCACGGCTAAAACAGCTATCACGAACAAGACTGGAAATATATATGACTTTGTGATTAAGGATTAAATGATGCCGTGTGTTTGGACTAACCCTGCTGTGACCTACTATACCACAGCTGAAAAGAAGTATTCAAAACACAGTCCAGCTTCCTCACTTTCAACAATTTAATACAAAAACCAAACATTTCTTTCTCTCTTTTAGCATTTCATATACAGCATATTTATATATTTGTGTTTCTATGAGTGATAAAAGCTCACATCATTGGAAAAGAAAACCTGGATACAGAGCAACCAATAACAACACCAACATACCATCCGCTTGAAGATGAGAACAGGACAATTATCAACATGGGCTTACATACAATTACATAATTTGTCGTCATAAGTATGCGAGTGTTTCATACAGACAATTGAAGACTGTAATGAAAAGGGTCAAATTTAAAAACTAATTCCACTTGTTAAAAATCTAATCATTTTAGAAGCATTATCTTTCATCTCACAACATTCCTCTATAATACAAATTTACCCAAAAATGATTGTAAAACACAGGTGGTTGGTGGTAAAATGTTTGACACAAATGAGAGGAGAAAAACTTTTAGAGCATTTTCATTTGTAAATCATATTGTTTTTAGCTGTTTGTTCAATTTGAATCCTGAATACCCTGATCAAACCATTAATTAAATATCAGAAGTTATCAGAATATGGCAATGGGAAGGTCAACAGATCAAAAATACTTGGGAAACATTTCAATTAAATCAAAACATTACTACCACATATCTCCATTTTAAAATAACATTAATCAAGCGACGACAAATAAAGAATGGCTTTAAAAAGTACACAATTCCTGCTTGTTAATTATTGCTGTGTGATTTCTTTTCTTTAGATTTTTTTTTTACAAAAGGAGTACAAAAGCCCATACTTGGTACAGAGTAATGCAAGGGCAACAGAGAGAAGAATATGAAGCAAGTCAGAAACCTTACGACTGTCTTACAGCTGATAAAGATACTGTACGCATCCATTTTACATACATACACACATGCATACTGTATATATGTTTTATGTAGGCAAGGAAATATAGATTGTATACGTTTCCAGCGGGCACCGAGACAAACAGTGTGTAGTCACTGTAACACTGTCTGTTGTTGAAGGACATCATTCAATTAAGGAAAAACCTCACGTTCCTTAAGAGGATTAACAAAATAATTAACTTTATAGGTGAAGCCACCAATGTACATAGAAAACTGTACTCAGTATAACTCTACACATTGTAGAAGCGCTCCATGAAAGCGGTGCTGGCATGCAGAGACATGCTGTGGATTTCAAACCGTGAGTGACGTTAGCACAGACAGTGGTGGTTTGCGTGCAACAACACAAAAACAAATGACCAAAGTTGTATATCCCTGCAAATTCCTGAGAGTTTAAATCAACGATTGGAGTGATTAGTCGACACGTTAAAAAGGGTAAAACAGCAAAATACACTCTCCATCAATGCCTGAGAAAAACTAGGAACATATTAGAATAAAAGGCCGTTGTGTGTCTGTGTGCTTACTTCCTGTTTATGTTTACCAGAGTGGAAGAGAGTGTTTTTGTGCAGCCTATTCAAGTGTGGTTGGGTGATTGTGCGCTTTTTTTATATATTTATATTTATATATATCACATATCTACAACATAGGTTGTTGAGCTTTGGGCAGTGCTAGCTAGAGAATTCTCTTACAATGGCTGGAATATTGTTAAAATTATGATCTTCTAGTCAGTAGCAAATCCTTGATTTTCCTCCCCTTTCTATCTGCAGTCAGACACATCCCTCCATCTTTAACTGGCTTGTGGCAATGCAATTTAAGCCATGCAAAGCAAAGGGAAGAGTGCTACTCCCAGGAACAGGAAGAAAAGAGGAGCAGAGGAGCTATAAGAGCTATATGATATAAGACAGAGTGAGGGCAAAAACACTCAACAAGACAAAAGGGGTAGAAGAGTATCGACCGGGTCACTGGCCGAACGAAGGGTAGAGGGGAATCTCAAAGTCATCGCCGTTGAAGTTGGGAGGCTGGTCCAGCATAGACAACACATCCTGAATCAGATTAAAGAGACAAAGAGATTGATCTTAAGTGACAGCGAGAGGGAGGGAAAGAAGTGCTGGAGAGAGAGATTAGGCTTGTTCCACTCACAGGAAACATGTCTTGCTGGTTGCCCTGAGCATGAGGATGATGCTCTGCATTATTCTGTGAGTGCTGCTGGCCTTGCCACTGAGGCCACACCGCCTCCGCTGCTC
>CAKALG010042162.1:0-18927 GCA_916700815.1 Helicolenus hilgendorfi
TGGTGCAGAGTCAAGCGGGCTAATCTCCCACCTCCAGCCTCCCGAGCAAAGTCAACACTGGCTGCCTCCTTCATTTACCTTGTTAGCTAACTGACAGGGGGCTGTCTGGCCTGCAGCTTAAAGGCCTTAATGAGCAGAGGGCCTTGTTAGCGCTGTGTGGATGGCGAGAGACAAATGAGCTTGTTAAGTCCAGGCTATGCATATTCTTAATTAGCCTTTTGTAGTGTGTTTGATAGCACAATCTTTCTCTGTGTGTGTGAGAGAGAGGGATAAAGTGTGTGCAACATGAAACGCATAAAAACTCTTGAATAAATACCCCGCAGGTCGGTGTGTTTGTCTTTACTGTAGGCAGTCCTACGGGCAGACACTTATTACCTGTAACTGTTTGATGTGTGCTTTGTGTGTAGATGTGTGATTGATACAAAGTGAATGTTGTTCGCAATTTACTGGACCGGAGCATCACTCAGGACTGATACGTGCACTGGCTAATGTTTGTTTTTTTACTCAGGTTTTATTACATAGTCCACCACACACAAGCATAAGCTATATGCACACCCTCGTCCTCCCTCTACTGCATACCTGTGACATTGCACTGTGAAATATAAAAGTTGTGAGACAAAATACTCTCCCTTGCTGGTCGTGCAAAAACTAGTAGTAGTATGCATGCATACATCACAAAGGCAAGTTCACACTGACATTTTCATACTCATTGCTAGTCTAGTCACTTTGTCTTTACCCCAAACGTACCTTGCTTACCCGCCTTACATCGAGCGTAACCTTTACCTCCCTATTCTAATTAATTTGAACCAAAGCATAAATTCAAGTCACACGAATGAGTGTTGTCCCAGCTCAGGAGCTGCCTCCCGTGAAATCCACATAGATTGAATCTCTCAGAATTATTTATTAATTTCAAAAACCTCCTTCAGACATGGCTGGAAATGTGTCTCTCTAACGATTTTGCCTACAACTGTGCAATTGCCACAATGTTCTGTTTGTGCGATAGCTGCACATATTCACGAGTACATAAAAGCCATTCACTGAGGACTGTGCTGTATCCATGTTTCACAGAGTAAGACGGTTATTCCCATATTTATGCTGTGAAATATTTGTCAGAGCTGAAGATTATCTGTTTGATAACCTTTCAAAATACTGTGCACAAAGTAACTTTTGTGTAAACAGATCGTGTCCTCCATCGGGGTAAAGGGTTTCTTGCATACTGAAGTTGTGTCAGCTGGTAATTTGTCACAGTGGTTAGGAAGATGACCAAACAGGCTGAGCACCTCTGGAGGACGAGGTCGGTGACCTAGGCAGGACCACTCTGGAGGTTGGTGACATAGGCAGGACCGCTCTGGAGGTCGGCTCCGAGGGTTGGCGACTTAGGAAGGATCGCTCTGCAAGACATCCAGATGTCAGCGACTCAAAGTCTTAGACTTTTTCTGTAAGATGTAGGGATGGGAATCAAGAACCGGTTCCAGTTGAGAACCGGTTCCAAATTGTCCAATCCAAAGGTATTGTATTCCTCTGATGTTATCCATTCCTTTTATTGTTTTCCCAGCAAACTACAAACAAACCATAGGGAAATGATACTATATGGGAAAAAGATACATAAGAAACTTGTTTAAATTCCTCGTACTGTTTGCACTCATTATGACCAAGTAAAAATATACGAAAACACACTCTACAAGTGGCTAATCATCAATCCCACAGACATAAGGACACTTATATACAAAGGACACTTCATCCCTGATGGGATAGATAATAAAACAAACTGTAATTCAGTGGAACAGAGTTGAAGAATTTGGCTGAACTTCGTGGTAGAAACATTAGCCTTTGGCTACATGAAGCGGCTCTTTTAAATTAGCCCCACTGGTAGAGCAATCACTTCTCATGCTGGCAGCTGCAGAACTCGTGGGATTGAGACCTTTAGCAGGCTTGCTATAATTGGATGATGAAGTCCTCGGAGTCCTTGCTGGCCTGAAAGACTAACACAGTCATCATTGTTAGGCAAATGTACTGTATTATGTACACATATTATGCAAACAGGCCTCAGCATATGCATTCCATTATCTGTAGATTACATTCACACTCATATAATCCTTTCAAGTTTGTTCAAGGTAGGTTTTTATGTTACATCTTTCGCCTCCAGCTATTGGCCTCTCTCTCTCCCTCCTTCACCCCCTTAGGGCATGATGCAAAACAAGAAACATGATCAATAAGTCACCATAAGTCCATTTAGTTCCTTAAGGAGTTGACAACTTGGGGAAATAGTCTGATTTTTGGATGATTGACATGCTTGTTGGCAGAGAAAATGGTGCCAAGGCTTAACTTTCTGCAACCAATGGTGAATCAAACTCCCAGATTTCCACTCTTTGGTGGTCTTCCAGTCTGACTTCATTTTGTGAACAATGGCTGTCTGGCAAGTGCTAAACGGATGACTAGTTGATGCCAGGCTTTCTACGCTTCCCAGTTCTCCACAACTTTTATTTAAAAGGCTGTAAACAAGTTTTGGGGTTGAAGTAAATTGATTAAGTTTTTGTTTTATTTTCAGTGAATGCCTCCAGCAGTGCATGTTCACTAACCAAAAAAAAATAATAATGTGAGCAGCAATACCAATCCAACAAAATACACTTGCCTGACGAATGACATTTTATCTGCACAAGACTACTAATTTATTATTGACTAATTTATTTTTTCAGTCCTGTTTTGGTTTTGATGACGATTAAAACCAGTTTCTGAAAACCTGCTGTGCCCTTTCTATTCATTATTTTACTGTTATTCCAAGGACACACAGATAAAAGTATGTAAATTCTAGGCTTTGTGATAGTGTTGGACATCACCTTCATTTACATGTTCGGCATCATTTCAGGGAGATGGTGATAAATCACAGTGTAAGCAAAGCCAGTAATGGGCTCCCTATGGTAATTATGGAGTGGACCTTTGAAGCAAATAATCAAATAAATCCCTCATATTTTGGAGAGATAATGCAAGAAAACAATCCGTTCCCTCCCCGCCATCTCAAATGTGAGCAAATTGACTGTTTATTTTACTTTGCTGAACAAACACCGAGCTTTTCCCCAGCAACACAATGCCTTATTTGAGATTCACATCAGCGTCTTTGTTTCTTTTTAATGTCTTCAGATGGAGGATATGTCTCAAATTAGTTTGTTCCGTTTGACAGCTTACAGCTTCAAAAGCTAGAAGCCTGTTTTTGAAACCATCTGGTCTGCTAAGGTTTCCTTGAGCAAGACACAAAGTCCCCAGCGGCTCTACACGGGCTTCTGAGGTGCTCTCCGGTGTTGAAGTGGCAACCGCACCCAATGCATTATGGCTTATTAAAAAGAAACTACACCAAAAAGGAACACATTTTTTAAAAATCAAATTTTTTTTATTTATTACTTATTTTTTGCCTGTTTTCCTACGAATAACCAGCAACACGTGACAAATGGTTAGTAACACGTGTTATTTTACGTTCGTTACATGCATACAGTATTTTCCCAATAAACGTCTCAAAGGAATCAAATTGGTTAGGTTTAGGCAACAAAACTACTTAGTTAGGTTTAGGAAACGATTGTGCTTTGGGATAAAATAACTACGTTTGAAATACTTGGTTAGGTTAACGAAAAGATCATGGTTTGGGTTAATATAACTATGGAAGTGACGTAACTGAAATACGGAAGTCAATGTTGACTTTTGGTTTTACATGTCTCCTGGGCGAAACTCCAGAGTTTTTTGACCCACCCATCCAAACTCGACCTCCTCCATACAAAGCGTTGGGCGCTCTTCATACTTCCTGGTTCACGGTTACGTGGATTACATACAAATTGATTATGTGGGATATAAATACCTTGATTCAAATGGTTGATTGAGCAGTGTCCCTCCTGGTCTTATGTCAGAATGGGATTCTCATCTTCCACTTCCGTGGGCTGTTAGATGGTCTTATTTACTGTGGTTCCACGTTACAATCAAGAAAGAAATTAGAGTAAAACCCACAGAGTTGCAGAGGTTAAAAATAATACGACAGTAATAGGACAATGACTGTAGTAAACAAAATAATTACAAGCAATTAAGAGCCATCAAACGGTAGTAAAAAAGTAATGAAACAGTGGTTAAACTGTTTGACTTGACAATTAGACACAATTACAGTCAAAAGCGATGAAATTTGTAAATGGGTGGTTAAACTGCAGCAGCATAACATCCAATTTTAAGATATTTTGAAGTTCAAACAGCAAGAACAATTATGTCTGAATGAGCCTAAGGTACATGAAACAAAAAAAGTGAGAAAGGAAGGCAACTTATAAAGAATATATGTGTAAATAAACTCCAGCAGATTTAATTGGATTACTGCTACTTACACCGCCAAGATCATAGCGTCTAAAACTATATATTTAGATGATCAGTTAACACAGCTTAAACACTTGACATTTCAAACCGCACTTGCCCTCGTCTCGGTGGTAATTCACACTCTGTTTGATTAATAAGTTAAATATCAAATTAAATAATTAATAATGAGACTCCATTAACATTTTCATGGTTAATTGATAAAGCAATTAGCCATCTGTTGATGAAGCGGATCTCCTCACACACGCTGACTGGAGTAATCTATACACACACACTGACAAAGATCAGAGGATACACACTCGCAGCTGTCACTGTAAGCCAAGGTTTACTTTATACCGAGATAGTGTGTGTGTGTATGTGTGTGTACATCAATATGAGGCATCACCATGTGTTTCATTGTTGACCCGGCAAGTCATGAGTGTTAAGTGTGTGTGTGTGTGTGTCAGGTAAAGCCATCTGTTCACCCAGTTTTAGGGCACGGCGTGTTTTAACAAAGATGATCTTGAATCAACAGAGCAGTTCACTCACCTGTGACCAAGCCATCTGACAACAGTATTTAACACTGGCAACAGTAAATGTCATTGAATTGCTCCCGCCTGCGCCGCCATGTGTCGCTATGTTTCTTAATAGGACTTTATTAAAGATCATCATAAACGCCAGGAAAAAAATATGGAGTCTGGTGGGGAGCGTAAGAGGAACAAATAACATTATGAGCATTGTGTCAACGGTTAATGTCAAATGGTAGTTTTTGTCTTCTATATAAATATTAAGATTAGTGTCTTCAAACTGATCACAAGGTGGTGTAGGAGGTTCAATAAAGCTTCATGAGTCACATTTAAACCCACACTGAGTTCAAATCTGAGTCGTGATTTCACAAGGGTGCCCACTTTGAAGTTGCTCTTTTCCGTCAAGTGATTTCTTTTCATCCAGAAGTCAACAGAGCATGCATGCTCTCTCTTACAGAAAATGTTTCACATTTATAGTCAGCGTTCAAAGTCAGGCTTGTGAGCCGCCCGGAACAAGTAGCTACGCTGACACTAAGCAGCTTTAACTAGGGAAGTTAGAGGTTATTCACTTTGCCTGCCAAGATTTTCCCAACCAGTTAGTGCATTGAGCTTAAGGTGTGACCTGAAAATCCACAAGGGTATTTCTCAAACCTCCAGGCTACTGTTGACCCAGGGCTCATTGTTTTCCATTTCAACTTCAAGACTTATTTTCATCTGCATAGCAACTATCAGGAATCCGTGCAATGAAATTAAAACACTATCCAAATTTGCCATTTCAAAAGAATTTGGGATTTTATATAAATATTGTAATAAGATGCAATGCAATCACCATCAGAGGATCATAGTTTTCACTTATCCTGACAAATCAACATCTGTTGGATGGATTGGAAGAAAATGTGGTACAGACATTCATGGTTTCCTCATTCATGGACTTTTCCCGTAGCCGCCTTACCTTGCATGTTAGCTGGATTCTCGCGATGTCACAAGAACACGCAACAATCGCGGGATCACATATCACACCGAAATCCATCTCCTCAGGCTTCAAGTAATGTGTTTGTGTCCAACAGGCTAGTGCACAGACCAATCAGCGTCCTGCGAGGAGCTACTGGCAGCTATGGGCGTGGCTTAGGTGTCTGTAATGAGCGTTCGTTGTAAACAACAATGGCGGCTCCTGAAGAGGTTAGCGTAGATGCTGCGATGGCATCAGATATATCAGAAGTGGAAAGTATCTCTTCATCAAAAGAATGGCAAAGAGCGGCACTGAAAGCTTTTCTCGATTGAAAAGATGTTTTCGCTCTCCTCCCGACTGGCTTCGGCAAGAGTTTGATTGACAGATGGTTCATCCAATCGCCTGCCAAGTATCTTTTGAAAGTGCCTGCCCTTTTCCAAACAGTTTCCAATGACGGCTTCTCAGGTGGTTCTGTGTATCAAACCATCTGGTGGGTCAGGTTATCTAGCGCCATCATGAGGTTGATATTTGCACTTTTTAATGAAATATCTCTTTGGTGGATTGCCTTAAAATTTGGTAAAATTCTAGTAGATTAGTAGATTTTAGAATCTGTACTGCCCATTTCCAGAACCTGCAAAAACAAGAACTTTGAGTTCATTTTTCTTTAGCAAAATTCAACAGCACTTCAGAAGTAGAACTGCATCCCACCAAGCAACAAACCAGCCACTCAGCAAGGCACAGGTGCTTTACAATCCTGAATAATTTTAATGGAAACTGCCATCCATGGGCCACTTTCACCAGAACTCAGCCACCACAGCACCCTTCAACACGAGTACCGAGAAATTGCGAACACACTTGTTACGGGAAAAAAAAGTGTTTTCCCTTCTACCTTGAAGGAGATTCAAGCTCATCCACGTGGCACTCCCATGGAATTTGGAGAAATGTAGGTGCAATCAATAAAAGACCTTCAACCTCTATTTCCTTTTGGACCAATTTGTATCATCTAGTCTAACAGGACTTGTCTCTAAGGAAACTTTTGAATTACTTATAATTACTTTTTTTACTGCCTGCCAGTTTCAGCAGAAAGAAACAATAGCGGGCTGATGAATGGGCGGCTAGTGAACATAAAGATGTTTCTAATCCATCTTTAATGATAATTTGGACATTTTGTTATTAATTTTCCGTTAGGTTTCCTTGGGGTGACCCTGAATCTTAAATCTTGTCATGCATTTGCTCCCTCTCACAATTTGTATCCTCTCTTTCTTTACTCTCTCTCTCCCCTTTTCCTCTCTTATTTACACTCCCCACTTCTCTCTCCTCCTCCATTCTTTCTTTTTCATGTCTCAGTCAATGCCTCTTCTCTTTTTTTCTTTATTTTTGTTTTGTCATTTTCCTCCACGCCTCCAGTTTCCCTTTCTTTTTCATTCGCCATCCTTTATCCCTCCTCTCCAGCACATCCTCTCTTCTCCTCTCTAGGCAGCCAATTAATCTTGCCTTGTGCTAATTCCTCATGAGTGCCATTTAGTGGCAGCTCAGCGGGAGGATCCATAAGGATTTAATGTGTTTATTAAAAGTTTGACTGCTGGTCGATGGAGACTTCTCGTCTCCCAGCGGCCTACTCTCTGTCTCTGCCAGCAGGACAATGCACGGTATGTGGGCTTGTCTGTGTTTGTCGCCGTGTGTGGATTCCTCAGGGCTGCTGCTTAGTAATTGATTTTCAATATCTGTGACATGTTGGGTGGTTGAAATGAAGCAGACGGTGATGAAGCATTCCAGCAGTTGCTGCTTGACAGGTGGCGCACAAAAATAGTCTTTTAAATTACTGTTTTGTTATTTTTGCCGTGAAATTGTCATTTGAAAGTCATTTGAGTAACCGGGACATTAACTTGTGTATCCCTGTTTGAAAATATTTACAATAACGGTTGAAAAGGCTGATGGGATTGGAGGTCATTGTGTGATGATGAAAATAGAAGTGGTTGGTATATAAATTGAGGAAGAGGAGAAGTCTTTCAAAGTGCCTTTCGATATTTACTTCACATTAGCTTGTTTTAAACTTTAGTGTCAAATAGTTTGTACTTCTGTACTGCAGATATGTGGCACATGGTTGTATCATTAAAAAAAAATACTTTGGATACACATTTGGTGTGATTGGTATAGTACACCTAACTTGACACGCCACATGGTTTGTTACACAGAACCATCTGAAAATCCATCATTGGAGACTGTTTGGAAAAACAGATCTCAATCAAAAAATACTTGACAGGTGATTGGATGAACCATCGGTCAATCAAACTCCAGTGTGAAACCAAAAACTCAACGTTGACTTAAGTTACGTTAACTTATTTAACAAACATACCTATTTCAACACAAACCATGATCTTTTCCTGACTCTAACCAGGTGGTTTTGTTGCCTAAAGTGATGCCAAGGGGTCTTGACGAAGCATCCATATGTGAGGAGTTAGGAATGGTAATGTGTTTGCAGCATCCAATAGTCAATATTCTGTCTAAAGAAGGAAGGTTACCTTTGATCTATATCCTTTCAGTGTTAGGGAGTGAGATGGGTAAATGTATTTAGTATTCTAGTAAAAATGTACAATTTGTATAATAAGTAATACCCACTCTGCATGACACAACTTTCACAATAATGTAGCATAGGCACAGCAGTCTTTGATGTTATCATGATTTGAGGCTATTACCACTAAAATAATTTATTATAACCTTTAGTGGTTTATCCTGTGGCATGCTTTAATTTATGTATAACACTCTGTTTAAAATGCTTTTTATTGTTTTTTCTTTTGTTTGTTGAATTTTGTGTTTTTGCATATAGGGTTGAATCAGCGTGTCGTTGTTGGTTGGTTTGTTTTTGTGAATATTTGAGTTGTTACTAATATTCTTTCCCATGCATATGAGGTGAAAGAGGGTGGACACAACATTAGCACCTCAATATAATGAACTTCACAAAAACACAATGACTAAACTACAATCTCAAACACAACACCTCTTTGTCGCAGTCGCAACTAATCATGAACATGATAAAATTCACAAAGCCAGAAGTTATGGCTGGGATATTTATGACCTTGCTTTGCATGTTTTACTCTCATTTTGTCCACCCCCTGTATATCTTAACTTGCATCAACATTCATGGGATGAACTTGTTTACACCATTTGGGGAAAGAAAAAAAAAATTGTTTTGCATTTGCATGCATGAAGTATTTTTGTCTCTTGGCCCTAGTCCAGCGAAGGTCTTGTGTGAGTTAAGCTGTTAACATTCACCTCTGATACCCTGCAACTGAACATTGTTGTTGCCAAGAACAAATCAATTAGCCGGATATAACATTATCAGTATTGTGCTTGGTATGATAATGTTTTAATTAAATAGATAAAAGTTTTTTGTTTGTGTGTATTGGTAGGATCCTGGCAGACATTATGTTGCTGGCATGGCCTGACTCTTTAGTTGCAGCATTGTTTAGATTGTTCATATGCAAGCTTTATAGCACCTGAATTTATCATATAGTTGCTACATAGTCGATATTTTTGAAGAATATACTTTATCTACTGGGGTTTTAAAAAGCGGCTTAGATTTTATGATGAAATTGCTTCAATATTTCAGAACTATGGAAATGAACATCTATTTAGTGACCACTGATGTCATTTGGTTGTGAGCCATTAATCCCTTGCTGAGCATCGGGGGTGGCGGTCTTGCATCTCTCCTCACTTCATTTCAGTGCTGAACCAATGCCAGGACAAAAGTTGGCAGGAGAGAAGAATAAGACTGTTCCTATTTCGTTACCCAGTGACAACAATTCAGGGTCGTTTTCAGCAACATAGTTGGTGTATATCATCTTACTAAGAATGGACAGCTAAATGGGCATTGATAATAAACAAATTAATACAATTAATTGTTGTTGCAGTTGTGTCAGGGATGGATGAGAATTTACATTTAGTTTGCCTAAAAAAGCATAAACTGCTTGCGCTTCCTGGCCTTAACCAAAGACTTAATATAACACTTGCCTTTATTGATATTTTAACTTTTATATCAGCATTTGTATTTGGAGCGCTAGTGTGGGAGTGAGTTTATATATATTTGTGTGTGTGCTCGATTCCAGGATTGTAAACATGGTATTATCATATGAGTATTATTCAAACAATATCAATATTTCAGTTATTTAATATCACGGTTATCGTCAAAAATGGGTATATCGCGACGCCCCTATGCTGGACACACTGTTTTTTTTTAATTTTATTTAATTTTTGTAGGTGTTCAGCTGGGTTGGGATATTGCGACTAGGCAGAACACAAGATATAATCCACATCATTGTAATTTCATGTTCATGACTCCTTGTGCCCCATGTGGAAGCATCTGTACTGTTTTTGTCTCTCTGGTCACTTATTTTGACTTAGTTTGCCACCTGTCTGTATATCTATTTAGGGAGAGGAAACAGTGAGTTGCAGATTTATATATATGCAATGGACAAAACCTTTGTAACTCTATGTAGCTTGTAGTTCAGCACCATGGACAGCACCACCACAAAAGGATGCATGAATGAGCTATTAGCCAGAGAGATCTGGAGCTGGAGTAAGCAAAGTTTCAGATTTTTTTTTTTTGTTTATTCTGAACTCCCTAACGAAAAAAAAAAAAAAAAAATCATGGATTTTTTCTTCCGTCTAAGTCTCTCCCTCTTTTAAACTGAAGTTGTATTAATTCTTGTTTCATCTTCACACACCCACGAGCTCATATCCGTCTGTGACAGGGCCTAGTTGAGCAATATCATCTGCCATGGGACAATCTGTCAAAGCTAGGACAGAAAGTTGGCAGAGGAGAACCACAGGACAATATCAGATATCAAAGAGGCATGTTGCCAAGAGGAAGAAAGGGAGAGGGCAGACAGGCAGAGAGAAAGCAAAAGTGAAGGTGAGGTATGTGGGATGGGGGTTTTATGATGAAGTGACAGGTGACATTAGAGGTAAAGAAAAGGTGGTTTATTCCATCAAATCTCAGACTAAAATCAACAGTGAACGCAACTGAACGCACCATGAGTCCACTTCCACAGTACACCATTGCATTTGAACTTCAACTTGTGTCAAAGGTATACTATGCAGCAATTCTCGCTTACATTTCTGTTGAAATGTTGGCCCCTTCTTCCCGGCAAGAGAGAGCAGCAGTGGTCGATCGAGCTATAGAGTGAATGAAGAGAGGGAGCGGCATTAGCGAGATCAAAGCAGTAAATCATAGAAATAGAATGTTATTTTTATTTCTATCTTTTAAGTTACTCTTTAATAGTTAGTATCTGCCTATACAGAGTTTTTTTTTTTTACATTATTCAGCGTATACAGCATAACGCATGTTCTAACTTTCATACCAGCCGTTAACAGCTGGCGTTACATTTCTTGCGACCATGGAAAAAGGAAAATAACTTTTATTGCAATAAACACCATAAAATATGACCAGGTTCAATATATTGTGTAACAAAGTGACTATATAATCCATTCACTAAAAAAAGTGGGTTAGTTAACCCTAATGTTTGATTATTTAATATTTCCATAGTATTTTCAATCATATTCATGACAACAGTAAAGTGTGCCACACCTTTTTTAAGTTGTACATTTTGTTCATCCAAATCTAAGAATTAATTCAGCATTTT
This sequence comes from Helicolenus hilgendorfi, assembly GCA_916700815.1. Classification (NCBI taxonomy): domain Eukaryota; kingdom Metazoa; phylum Chordata; class Actinopteri; order Perciformes; family Sebastidae; genus Helicolenus; species Helicolenus hilgendorfi. The sequence continues at coordinate 11,436 of CAKALG010042162.1, forward strand.
GAACTAATTTCTATTGATTTGTTTTCCTCCCATTGGGTTTGTTGATTTATAAATAAAGTAAGGTCTATAATAAAGCTAAACCTGAAGTATTCTAAGTACAGCTGTTACCTGTGTCTTAAACATTAGCTTTCAAATTGTGATTGTTGCTCGGAACTTGTAATATTCAGGTGTTCCTGTTATTGTGTCCTGTGTAGTTGTAGTCAGAAAGTTCTGAGTATTTATAGAAATGCCTCTAAAAGAGTTTTACTGTCTCCCCCGCCAGCTAACTTGTTTTATTTTTTTGTTTTACAGTGTTGAAGGTCTTTAACAGTTACTATCACCCGAAAAAGCCATTTTGGAAAGCTAATGGTCTTTATAGAAGCCACCCTGGTTTGGGACAGCTGGAACATAAAAATAGATTGTAGCTTATATCCATAAAGTGCAGCCTGATAAAACTACTGTAGACTGTTTCTGCCATGATGGAGGGACACTGCGTATGGTTGCCAACATCCTGTAGTAACCTCTGAAACCTGCTATCAAATAATCCATCAGTTGTTTATTTATGTAGCACCTTTTGTACAGGTTCACACAGATTGACGTATAGTTACAAGTAAGTGACAAAATAATAATTTTAAGAGCAGTGAAACATAACATATAGCACTTTAATGTCAATAATTATGTTAGGATTTTTTTTAATTTATGGATGGATTAAACTTTTTTGTATACCATATTTCTTGACTTTTGATCGATGTTGAGCAGCTGCTGTTGGGTCCTTACAGAGACAGGCGTTATTCACTTTGAATTGACTCTGAATGTAAGGATCTTAAACACCTATTCCAGTCTAGTACAGCCTTGCAGTTTTCAGCCCAGTTATTGTATTGACTTTGGAAAGTTCGACCTTGATTTGTCTTTGAGTCTAACAACCAGCCATTAATGCTTTTTCGGGGGAGGAACAACACACAACAAGCCAACCCACGCTTACACATATATACACACACTGCTAAATTTATAGCCCACCTGACCACACCTGCAGTAAATGAGCCAGCAAATGGAATACTGTTCAACGCCCATATGCACACACACTCTCACACATTTTCAATGCAAATATTTTAAAGTAAAGACAAACCGATCTTGTAGATGCATAGAGAAATGTGAAATCCCTCTGTTCAATGTGACAGGAATGAGTCCCAGAGTAGCAATCTTATGCACCCAAACACGCACAAAGTATTTCTCTCAGACACACACACACACATACAGTAAAAAATACTCTTACACATTCTTAAAGGCTTGAAATCCATCCACACATAACCGTTAGAGACAGCTGGAGAGTCATCAGATTTTGAGAAACTATTTCATGGTCTGTTGAATCCAATATTTAATCTACTCGCCATGGCTCTTTTGCACAGACACTCACTCACATACACCTAACATGTTCACACATACAGTACTTAGATGGGGCATACACATATAAACAGGTCTACATGACTCAAACTGACACCCATGGGAAAAATAACTGCAGACCTACACACAAGATTGATTGAAAATGAAAAAGATAAATCAGTGTACTGACATGTCCATATACATATGTTTATACATATTTACTGTATATGGTATAAGGACTGTGCTTCAGTTTTGTTTGATATTACAGCTATATCACATATATTATTAAAATCTTAAAATTTAGAGTGCTTTGAAATTACATTTTTGATCCGACACGCATTTGTATCTCTAAGGACCTTCATTGACATAATGAGTTCCCTAACGCCTGATCATTGCAACTACATAGCTAAACCTAATCATAACCCTAAACATATCAATGTATATATTCTCATGCAACGGTCCGTAAGAGATCTTACAAAAAAAGATATTCCTCCTTTTTCGTTTGTTTTCCTATGTATGTCCAGCAACATGTGTACATTTTCGCTCGTTACATGCATGCAATCTTTTCAAAATAAACTTCTGTCTTCACAGGAAACAACTTCCTTAGGTTTAGGCAAGAAAACTACTTAGCTAGTCTTAGGAAAAGATCTGCTTGGTTATAGGTTTGGGGAAAAAAATTAGTAAATTAAGTTTAAGAAAAAAAATACTTGGTTAAGATTAGGCAACAAAACTAATTAGTTAGGTTTAGTTTAAAATTGTGGTTTGGCTTAAAATAACTTTGGAAGTGGAGTTTCTTAAGTATGTAAGTTATGTGACAAATACATCAATGTTGACTTCTGGTTTCACACAGGACACGAACGCCCGGGTGGTAGTCAGGTATTTTTAGACCCACCTATCCACCTCGACTTCGTTTGCTGCTCTTTATATTTCCTCATTAACAATTACATGAATTACACACAAATTGGTTTTGTGGAATGTACGCGAATCACAGTGCACTACTTTTCGTAGGTAGAGCTACAAACAGTGTAGGGGACCAAACTATTCTTATTCTAACCTCAGCTCCTAAACCAACTATTAAATTAAACTATTTACTATTAAACAACCTTTGGAGAAGTGAGATTTGGCCAACATTGGTCCTCACAAAGATAAAAATACAGGAAGCAGACACACACACACACAATAACAAGGTTTCAACCCGTGCAGATCAGTCACAATAAATAAACTTTAGAAAGCTGCCTGACAGTAACTGCAGTAGAAGTCATTACAACTTTCTAACAAAACTGACGTACTGACTGTTTATACTGTAAACTGTGTGTGTGTTTATACTGTATGTGTGTTTGTGTGTACAGAGTGAACAGTCAGCAGACCCACTCTATTATCCCCGGTCAGTCTTTAACAAGCTCTGAGACCCTGAACAACCCAGCAGCTGTCATTTACTGTCATCTACCAAGCAAGCACTCAAACACACAAAAACACACACACACGCACACCCTTTCTGCTGACACTCTGCACACACACTCTTTTTTTTTTGTCTCTCACACACACACACATACAGTAAACACACACACTTTTGCAGTCATCTAACTTGATGGGCTCATCAATTTTTTAATCTGCATTGTTCTTAGGACAGCAATTACCGTCCTTCCCCCTTGTCACATCGCCCAATAAAAATTGGTCACACAGGGTGAATAGCTTGTTATTGCAGTAATTACATACGGTGGTTATAATTCTCTTCTCACCAGTCTTCTGCTCTCTGTCAGTTTCTCCCTCTCCTTTGCTTTCCCCCCCTCCATTCCTCTCCATCATGTTTTTTCACACTGCTTCCTTCTCTTACTTATTTTTGTTGTTGTTGTTTTTCTGCAATCCTAATGTTTCCCATGTCTGCTTATTATAAGCAACTGTGGGCTTGTTTTCCAGGGATCCAATGCCTATGGCTGCAATTTTAGGGGGTGTGCTTTCTTTGGGTTTGGGGTTTATTGTCTCTAGCTAAGTCCCTGTGTCTCACTGACTGTATTCATTATGAGGGGAGGTTTATTTCGTCGATGTTGTTGTTGTTTTTTTTCACTAAGGGTAGGGTAAGTCTTACTTTTTTGGGAAGAGCAGAGAAGGGACTTTTTTATAGTCAATTAGTTGCCAATGAGGGTACTAGTGTGTACACTGGGCCACAAAGGTGTCCTTTTTATGCAGATGATCACATTACATCTGATTGAGAGCATAAAGAGTCTTCCTGACTGAACTTCCGCTAAGCTTCCTATTATCTCCAACAACAAAAATACACAAAAGTAAGTTCACCCTGCAATTCGAACCTATGAATCATGCCTTCATTTTATTTATCTCCAAAAAAGTAAGGTTTGGTCCATCATAGGTTAATGTCACGTGAAGGTACAATTTAAGACAGTTGTTAATGACAATACTCTCTCACTGTGATGACATCAATGGAGGACAGTGAATTGACTGTCTACATTTGTGGCTTCCTCTGTGTGTCATTCAGCTTTTACCCAACGGCCCTTTCAGCCTTCTGGCAGAGATTGTGGTTTACAGCAGTTATTGGTTGATTAACCTGGACAGCAAGGTGGTAGCATTTCATCTCTGAGCAGCGCTAACAGCTGCTGTGGAGAGTTAGTGGTTTGGGGCTGCCAGATGAATGTCTGGAATCTACACCAGAGACAGGGTGGTGCTGAGGACAGGAGGTGATAACTCAAAAGCTACTCCTGACGTGGACAAATATACAGATCTAATGCACAAGTAGATAGTGTTGTGTCCAAACTATAATGTGAAGTTCTTGCATAATGTGTTGTTTTCACTGAAGTTAGTGTCTAGCTACCCTGAGGCAGTGTGTCAAGGGCATGACATAACACCTGCTCTACCCTGTACGTGCAGGTTACAAAATAAGAGCTTGCTTACTTGCACAGCCGGCTGGGCTGACCCATGGCAGCAGTGGTGAATTAGAATAGCACTGGGAGCTTTAATGGACAGTTTGTAGGCCTACTTCCAACTCTTACTTTGGGTATTAACTAGAATTCAACATGGAGAAAAGGCTGTGAATAATAATGCCTGTGATTTTCTGTGCTATTCATCTAGCACTGGTTTGTGTGGTTAGCACAGTCGCCTCACAGCAAGAAAGGTCCTGGGTTTGAACCCAACCCAGCCACCTATGGCCTTACTGTGTGGTTTTAATGTTTTTTTCCTGTGTTTGAATGCGTTCATTTCAGGAACTTCATTTTTCTTCTATAGTCCAAAGACTGTAGCTGGTTAGGAGAATTAAAAAGTCAAAAATAACTGCTCGTATCTATCCTTGCTGACTAATTGGCTAGATGACTTTTGGTTTCACTACGGCCGGGGTTAGCAAGTAATGTATGCTAGAGAAGGCTAAGCTTTCCCCAAGTTATTGTTCCCCAAATTATTGTGCAGCATCCTACACTGCATACCGGTAAAGATACAATAATGAAATTGCCTGCGTCATCCTTGTCTTGCCTGGATAACACATCCATGGCCTTTCCGCTGCTGGACTAGTGTTGTGTAGCTAGTAGGGTACTGAATAGTTCGAAGCTTCATTCATAACGTTGACATTCACATTATTATTTATCATTATATTGATAACTTAGAGCACTTTTGTGCTGATGCTCCGAATGCTTGTAGTTGAAAATCTCTGAACTTTTCAGAGAGGCACTGCTCTCTCCAGTGCCCTGCCAGTGCTTTTATGCCAGAAATAAAAATGTTATATGGACACTCGGTCTTACAGAAACATTGCTTGCAATAGCCACTCTCTTTCTTTAAAACACACACGAGTGCCGTGGTGCCTCCTTGCCTCTGTAATTGTCTCAGCCTTCAGTCCAAAAGTATAAATTTATTGAAAAAGATAGATAAAATTTCCAATTGTATTCCATGTTTTTATCTGTAGAAATATTCTGCTTCTATCCATATTTGTTGGCATTTAGCCCTTCAAAAACAAGGCTCTCATCTGTATTATAAGACATAAAGTACAGTACAAGATTCAGAAATAAAAAATACAGTAAACAGTAATTTCTCAAATTCTTTAGAGGGATTTTCTCTTGTTCCATTTAATGGCATCTGTCTTCTTGACTTTAACCAGCCAGCTAAAATAACTTCTCCTTATATTAATGCTGTGAAATGAAATATAAACTTATTAAGTGCCCACTTTATCAGAAATGTCAACATATGGCTGGTGTGTGATTGGATTTTATTGTAATAAAGACAAAAATCCAACCCTTGGATGCAGTACATGGAGAGAGATTTAGAGAGCTACTTCAGTGCTGTGGACAGACTTTATTTTCCCATCTTACTCTGCTCTTTGTCATGTATCAGTGCACTGTGAGAGAATATAGCCAACAAGATTGGAGTGGGTGTCTCTGATCTGTGGAAATCTTCCACTGTGGAGCCGTCTTGTTATCGTACCTGGGAACTGGAGGTCAGAACACTGTCTGCCACCAACATGGGATAGATGTAGCTGCCAACACTGTTGTTCAGCTGTTCGAAACAATTCAAGAATGAGTACTGGCTGTATTTTATATGGTTCACAATGATACAGTGTGAATTTAGATTTGTCTAAGACATGTCTCAACAACCTTTGACTAAAGGCCATTGGTTTTGTTCATGGTGAAGTAAGTAATAATTGGCTGGATAGTGGTGTCAGAAAGGTTTTTGGCGACCTATAACTGGGTTTATCATATTGTCACTTAACATTTTCATATCACTTCTCGTGTTGGGTGAGTAAAGATGTGAAAAGAGAGCTAGAAAGACGGAAAATATAGTCTATTGTTTGAGCTATTTATAATATGGTACTATTTGTCAGTTCTGTAGTTAAAGACCATCAGTGTTTTCATAAGGCTTACCACTGTTACCGTCTTAGTTTAGAGTTTTAGCATGCTAACATTTACTAATTAGCTCAGTACAGCTGAGGCTGATGGGAATTTCATTAGTTTAGAAGGTATTTGGTCATAAACCAAAGTAGTGAACCAATTGAAATTTTGACTGCTGGTTGCACTAGATGAAGACTCAAAGGACCACCAAAGCCACATTCTGTGCCATCATGGCATTGTCATGGCAATCCATCCAATGAAGAACAAAAGGGAAAATGTCAACCCCATAGTGGCACAAGGGGAAAAGTCAAAGGATCACTGCAGTCAGTAGGTTTCATCCTCTAAGGACCACGAACATCAATCCATCAAATAAGATATTTCAGTCCGGACCAATATGGTGGACCAGATGACCAACTGATATTGCCATTCCTAGAGACATAGCGCTAGCGTGGCAACAAATTAACATAGAAATTAATCAACACCAGAAACAATATCCTGCTCCACCATTGTTCTTTGTCAGTATGCTCGCATATTTGACGTTTGGAAAATTGCATCTATACAATACACATGCTAGTATATGCTAATACATGCTAGATGAATGCACGTATCAAAGCTCATTCAATAAAGGTGCTTTGAAGCCTATGAATTATATTCTCACAGTCTACTTGAATGGAGGGATATTTCAGTTACCACATTTTGTACAATTTTTTTGTCATTTGCAGGATTTATGTGGCAAACTATTGGTCACAATAATAATTTCCTAAATCATAGCCTGCTGAGGGAATGCATTACGCCCAGTTTGTTTACTTCTTTTAATGGTGTTGCACACTGAGAAAAAGTCATCATGGCACAAGATGATCCACCAATTAGCCAGTCAGTTAAGTCAATAGTGTGAGGTGCCACAGAGACATCAACATCAAAAACACAGTTTGTAAAATTAAGCATCACTTTGTGAAACCAACAGAATGATTGGATTAATATAGTTTGGCGACAAAGGATTAAGACTACCAGCTGTTATATTTCTCCGTCACTCATTCTGATTGTCAGGGTTTGTTTGTTGCATTATTTGACTATTACAAATTACCATTTGCAACTTTTTAGCTGATTTTTTTTCTCTCTTTAACTGACAACACATTTATTTATTTGTGCTTGTTATCCTGCTCTTTCGACGTATCAGAGGAACAATATGTACCTGAAGAAAGATCCAAATGAAGATTCTTTTCCCTGTCCTGCCCGGACAATGCTGTGACCTCGAAGCACCTGACCGCTGTCACATTTCCTCGCCCGGTCTTCGTGAGGCCGTCCTTGTGAAC
>CAKALG010042163.1:0-13660 GCA_916700815.1 Helicolenus hilgendorfi
CATGGCCATTTTCAAAGGGGTCCCTTGACCTCTGACCTCCAGATATGTGAATGAAAATGGGTTTTATGGGTACCCACAAGTCTCCCCTTTACAGACATGCCCACTTTATGATAATCACATGCAGTTTGGGGCAAGTCATAGTCAAGTCAGCACACTGACATACTGACAGCTGTTGTTGTCTGTTGGGCTGCAGTTTGCCATGTTATGATTTGAGCATATTGTTTGATGCTAACCTGTGAGGGTTTCTGGACAATATGTGTCATTATTTTGTGTTGATAATTGATTTCCAGTAATAAATATATACATAAATTTGCATAAAGCAAGCCTATTTGTCCACTCCCATGTTGATAAGAGTATTAAATATTTGACAAATCTCCCTTTAAGGTAAATTTTGAACAGATAAACTATTGGGGAATTAGGATTTCTTAGTATGCCACCTTATCATTATGCATTTTGTACACTAGATACAGTATATTCAAATCATGCTTGCTATTATAGGATGACAGAGATGTCTTTCGCATTTACAGGAAATGGAAGCAACAACAGGAACATTTGACATATCCAATAATAACCAGCGCAACAGCTCTGAAAACATATTATGTCGGAGAAGATAACTGTTGTTGAGACTCTATTAGAGCAGTGTTATTCATCTCTATGGTTAGGCACTGCATCATATTACTATTATTTTTCAACATTATTTGCCAGGCACTTATTTTGACTGAATTTGATGCATGTATACATTTTTTAAAACTAAAAAGTAATACTGTAAAATACCTTTGTAGTGGTAGAAATTGTCATTATTTCACCAAGTAGCGACGTAATCACAGGAGTAATTAACTGATAGTTAAATATAATTTGCTTTGTCTCCTCATATTCCCTTAGCTGTCAGTGTGGGAAAATCTAATCAAAATAAAAATCCATCCATGATTACGGTGCCTTGAACTCATACTATTACAAACATTAACACATGAGAGCTGTCGAGGACAGTGCAACGACTGAATGTCCTCTGAAAATGAAGTCAAGAAGGATAGATGTCTTGCACGGGAAAGAATTATTGTCTCAAAGCAAATGCTTAAACCATTTCTGTTTCCCAATTTGGAGAAAATCCCATCATGATTTCGTAGCAAAGTATATATGTGTTAACGTATATGAGGGTTTGTCTGCATCTGACCTTGTTTCCCAGGTATAGTCCAGGTGCGTTCCAGTAGTAGGCCGAGCCGAGATCGTTCACAACGTCAGAGTGTCGGGCGCTGAGATAAGGAGGCGTCTGTCTGTGGACGGACCACACTCTTCCTCCTGTTTCTCCGAGCAGGTGCCATCCGGCCAGAGTGGTCTCCTACAAAACAAGATTTACTTTCAGCTCCAGCTGCTGAGCAAACAACCGTTTTCATTCTTATACTGGCACCAGAAGGTCGATATTCAGTCTTAGACCTTAGTTCGCTGTGTCTCATTTCAAAGTACACAAAGAAACTTTATGTTCAACACCCGGGAATTGTGTAGCATAACGTAAGAACATTACATGAAGAAGTTTTGGGCGAGATTGGACTCTTTCCCTCGTCGCAGTAAAGCGTAGGTTTCAACAAGGAGTTAGCTTTCAACGTGTTAATGTAAGTTTTCAGCTGCACTTACAAGTGAGTCACACAGAGATGTAAAATGTCAAAGTATACTAATCAAAGAACAAATTATATATGTTGGAAAGGATTTCAGTGATTTTTAAAAGTACATTCAGAGAGTTTCAGACAGAACTGACCTTTGTGTTTAAACTCAGATTAATGCTTACCGATGCAGAGAACAGAAGTTGTGCTCGCTGTCAGCAGATCAGTAGCATTTGACAGCAAACGTATTAACGCCAGTCACCAGTCATGTTCAATGTGGACGGACTTTATAATCTGACAAGCTTTGCTCATAATGCCCAGCTGGTGGTCCTTCTTCTCTGCTGCCTGCTACATAACAATGTACCGGCTGGTTAAGTAGACGTGTCCCTCTGCTATCTATGTTCCTCGTATTCTACAACCCAACTTGATATCACTTAGTTTGTGCACTTTGTGTATCCAAAATCACCGTCTATCCTTAAACCCTCGGTACGTGTAAAGAGAAACTAAACTAACCTTAACTGTTTTCTAAGACAGAACAGACTGAAGGCTCTTTAGCACACAAATCTGCGCTCACGGCAGGCAGGTGAAGTTGTATTGTTGCAGTAAATGTACAGCGTAGGTTACAGTTTGCTCTAGAATAAACACAGCAAAAAACATTCCTCAATACCCGAGAAGATCCTGTGTCTTGCTTGGTTCATGTTTGTTGGTGAACCGTGGCAGTGACAACTCTTAGGGGTGGATCACTCGGCTAGTGCGTCAATGAAGAACGCAGCTAGCTTCAAGGATGCATTGATCATTGACACTTCGAACGCACCAGCTGCTGGGTGAAAGTGAAGGTAGAGTCTGTGGGATACATACACTGCCCCACCTAGGTCGCAAAATGTAGATAAATATTTTTAATCAGTGTCTTTTTATTGGGTATCAACCTCACGTTTATGAGCGTATTATCGAAGAAGAAAAAAAAAAAACGGAGCCGGTGCAGACGGCTGCATAGATTAAAATGAGCGTGTATACTTGCGGTCTAGACGGGGGGGTTAGACAATTGTGGGTTGTATTCAATCAATCCAACTTTATAGCAGTGGTTGTTAGTGGTCTAGTTTAAACTGATGGATTCAATTGGTTTGGATTGCTATGGTCAATTCAGAATTAATAACTAAGGGTCAATTTATGAATCGGCTGTTTCCGTAAACCTAAACTTCAATTAAATTCACCTTAGTTTTGAAGCTCCACAAATAAAACTGATTGAAAAATGTAAATGATGACAAACATTCACATCTATAAACAGTATTTTCGTTACGGTAGTGCCAGTATAGCGTATGCATTCTTAACATACTACATTTTAGGATATTTTAAGGTCCCACCTGATTGTAATGAATAAGAAGTCGTATCAATAAAAATGTAAAACTCAAGATTTGCTTAAAGCTTTTGTACAGATGTCACATTTAAGCCGGAGAGTCTTACAACTGACACCTAGAAAGAGCTTCTTTCTCAACTCCTGAAGGATTGCGTGTGTGTGTGTGTGTGTGTGAGAAAGAGAGACAGCCAGACACACATCTGTCGTTGCAATTAACCTGACCTTGGCTTCCCCTTTTGAACACACACACACACACACACACACACACACACACACACACACACACACACACACACTATCGGTGTCTAAATCAGAGCTGTCATCCTGTCAGCGTCTCCTCTCTCCTCCTCTCCCACCCCGCCTGTCAGTCAAAAACTGTTTTCCTCTTTTCACCTCTCTCCTCCTCCTCGCCTCTTGTCTTGTCTCCACCCTTCGTCTCTCCAGTCTTGTCCTCTCTACTCCTCTTTTTTTTCTCCTCTGCCCTCTTTCCTCCTCATTTTCACCCTTCTCCTTTTTCTCTCACCTCCACTCTACTCCATCCTCATCCACTCTCTTAAATGTGTATTCGGTGAAGATTTGTCTTTTGCTTTTACACTTAATGCCTCAGTGCTACTCACTTCTGCACACTCGGGCAACAAGTGACTCAATTTTATTAAATTCCAGAAGCCTAAAACGTTTGTGCGGGATTAATTTATTATTGTGGATCTCGTGTCTGACGAGTTTCGTGCCTGACGGATATTTATGAAACTGGTGCACCAGTGTGGAAGAGCAGTTTTCCCGTCATCTGAGAAGTGATTCTCTTCTCTTTATGCACATGCACGTAAGAGAAAATCATGAAAGTAACAGAAGCAGACAAAATAAGTGCAGTTAAATGTGCATTGTGGTGTAAGTTTGTGATTGATATATTCCACCATAGCAGGTGCATAGTTTAAAAAAGAGAACTGACTGAGGAAGAACGTGCGATACTAGGGTTTCTTCAACCTTCCAAAGTTAAGAATGAACTTTCAATCTCAACAGTGGACGCTAACCGAACAAAAAAGTTATCAGGGTTTATTCAAGAAACATACTGTACAGTCGACTAAAGCCTCTTTTGTGGTTGGAGTTTATACTCCAGCAGAGAAAGGTTGTGTAAAGGTGTATGGTGCAGCTCTTGATTTCCTTAAAAGGTCAACGCTGTCAATGCTATTTCATATTGCTTAAGGCAGCTATTCTCAACCAGTCGGCCACGGTGGCGCCATCTAGTGGGCCGAGGGGTACCGCCACATGGTTGGATTAAATTAAACATTTAAATATTTGGTATTTTACAATTTATTTTTATATCTAAATGTGCTCAAAATTTCACTTGAATGAAAAAACGTCAAATTAAAATGCATAATTTTAATGACTAGTTCTGTTTGAATGTCACCACACCAACCACAACACATCGTCAGGACAAGTGGAGATAAACGCTAGCTAGCTAACGTTCCCTCAGATGAAGTAACACAAAATGGATCGGTTTTTTAAATGAAAAAGGGATACGCTTCATCTTGCCGTGAGACAGTCTATTCCGACGGGGGGAACTGAAGCCATCGTATCTCTCTATGCTCTCGCGAAAGCCACCAGACTCCATTGAGAAAACCTGTAATTTGACTTTGCATAACAGGCAGGTTGCTGGTCTACCGCTGCCTCGATCGGTTAGTTTGTTTTGTTCGTTTTTTGTGTAACTTTGGAGCGGTAGACCAGCAACTCCTGTGTACTGCGAGATCAAATTATTGTTCTTTTCAATGGAGTCTGGTGGCTTTGGCGAGAGCAAAGATAACGGCTTCAGTTCCCCGTCGGAAACATAGACTGCATAGCTGTCTCACGGCAAGGTAAACCAGCGTAGACTTTAACTGAGGCGTGCCGACCGTTATCTATTCTAGGTAATACACTGACTATTGATAAGTACCTCATACAACCCTGTTTCAAAACACCCAAACTATCCCTTTAAGTTACAAAATGTTGAGAACCCAAAAGAGCAAAAAATCATTATTGGACTTGACACAAATGATTCAACCAGTCTTGATTCTATTTAATACATTTTTTTCTGCATTGAAAATCCTCGGTTTTAAATTATTTTAGGGCCATAAGGTAATTCTTTCAGGGAATAAAATTCTGTGGTGGACAGGAATTGATGCAATTTGAATTTTTAGCAGCAAAAGCGGTCTGTTTACATTAAAAAGATGAATAATTAGGTTGTTTGCTAAAAGCAAAAATAGATCAAAAATATTTTCTAGTATTGAAATATATTTTGATTCACATAAAAACTTTGCGGCAACGTTCAAAATGTAACACCCAGATAAAGAGACATCCTAATTGAAGTGTGTGAGAGTGTGTAACATTGCCTACATTGTGATAGGCCCATGCGGAGGCGGAGCAGTGACTGGAAACGCCCATACACGAGCACTTTTCGCATCCACGTCGATTGTCACGTTGCAGGTTGTAGAATCCCAGTTTACAGCGGTCGCAGTTTTCTCCCTCCACGTTTTCCTGCAGGAGACAAAGACAGAAAGAGAGAGAAGAAGAAGAAGAAGAAGTTTATGGGCTGCCCTCAAACTGACGTTATGAGCACAAAGCATGTTATTGCCGTGTTAATGTGGTGGAGATAATGATGACAGGGCTAGAAAGGTTAGCGCATTTAAGAGAGTGTGTACCTTGCACACGCAGGGTGTTATACACGGGTCATCGTTGGTGCTTCCTTCCACGGTGCAGTTACAGCGTTGGCAGGACGGGTAGTCCTTATAACCGACGGCACACCTGGAGACAGATGAGTTTAATAACGATAATAAAGATGACGAGTATTAGAGAGGCCTAGCCGTCACCAGGAGGTCACGGGGTCAATCCTCCAAACAACCACTGTGTCCATCTTGGTCAAACCGTCTCGGAGTCAGACACTGAAACACAGCTGACGTGCATGTATGTACAATCTCAGAGGAAATATACTGCATAAAAGAAACTCCTAATTAGGAGAGAGAGTGAGCTGAAGCAAAGTCCATTAAAGGACATTTTAAAAAGTGATTTTTAAAGATGACGTTGGACAGGTCATTAAAAAGTTTGAGGGGGGGAAAAGTCGTATCAGCTTTTAGATTAGATTAGATTATAACTGAATGAGGCCCACAGGGAAGTTGAGTCCTAGCCGTCGGGGAAAAAAAAGATAATACAAACAAGCAATTACAGCAATAAGAGATAATGATAATACAATGAGTGACTCATAATTTATGATGAAGCATCTTGTTGACGGATTTGCAGGTTAGGCAGAAAGCTTTTCTTGTTGTTGTTAGTATTTCTTTTGATTCACAGGTTGTGATTTTAACCAAACGTTTGGGAAAACATGACTTCCCGTGATGATTTCAGGCTGCGTTCAGGTCCATCAGAGATTCAAGTATGTTGTTGCCTGTTGGGCTGCAGCTTGCCATGTTATGATTTGAGCATATTTGTAATGCTAAATGCATTACTTGTCAGGGTTTATGGACAATATTTGAATACTTGACAAATCTCCCTTTAAGGTACATTTTGAACAGATAAAAAAATGTGACTAATTTGCGATCAATCGCGATTATCTATGGACAATAATGCAATTAAGTAAGGGATAATGTGCAGCGAGCCAGTCATTGTTGTTAAATAAACCTCGCCGCATCACCCTACAGGGGTTTATTTCACAACAATGACCCACTAGCTGTACATTATCCCGCTTATTACAATAGTAATAATCTAAATTAAATATTTTGAACGATTAACAGCCCTAAAAAAAAATTTTGATTCACATATTGTGATTTTAACCTCAAGTTTGGAAAAAAAAAATTCCCTTTTAATATCAGGCTAAAGTATGTAAAGCATGTCATCAAAGAAATAAAATCTAAGTTGCAAAAAAAACGAAATTCAAATAGAAAATGAAACTGAAATGTCTGGCATTGACACCATGTCCATTTAGTCAATGACTTCTTTACATCGGTACAATACCGAGTGTGTGCGTGTGTGATAATAAATATCATCAAAGATCTTAATGGAAACTTTCTGGCAATTTCCAAACACTAATTGGAACAGACAACAGCTGAAAGGTTCTGCTCACCTGTCACTATGTGTCTGTCTCTTTCTCTATACGTGTGTGTGTGCGTGTGGGCATGTGTGTCTCTCACCTGTCACATCGCAGACCCCCAAAACCCTCCTTACACCGGCATGACCCTGCTGGCTGAGCTGTCAATCAAACACACACACAAAGACACACATACACATTTTTAAAAAACAAACAGTACGAGCGAAACGGGTCTCTCTTTGAAGTGGCTGCACCTAAAATAGCTCCTCTTTATAGACATAAAAACAGTAAAAACACAGAGAGGAGTCAAATTATCTCTAATATAAATAGTTGTTCTGTTCTATCAAAGGCAGTTTTCAATAACAGAAGCTCTCTGTGCACACAGCTGAACCTGACTAACCCCAACCCCACAGGAAATCAAGCAGGACTGAATCGATGAAATGTCAGAGTTATCGAGGTACCACCTTTTTAAATTAAACGTGTGACGTGTGTTTGCGTTCACTGATATCCTCCGTATGTGTGCCTACTATTTCAAACATGAACGACATCTAGAAAGATTAAAAAAAAAGGTATATTTGCATACTGGGCGTAGCCTGGCTTGAATCTTCGACACATGATTGGCTGATAGAACCGTGTGAGTCACATGAGCAGGGGATGCAGGAGTTCTCCTCCACAGCGCTCACCTGGACGGGTGAAGAAAACAATCTTTTTAAGAAAACATTCATTTAATTACGACGAATTCAAATAAAGTATGTGACGTACCCCGGTGGGTCTGTAGTATCCAGAGATGCACGTCTGACAGTTGATTCCAGCTGTGTTGTCGCGGCAATTGATGCAAACTCCACCCCCTCTGTTTTGACCTTGGTCGTTGAGGCTGAGCGACAGGTCTGCTACTGTCTGATTAAAGTAGCACTCCTCGGCCTTACCGTGGCAGTTACACCCTGAAAACACACACACACACACACACACACACACACACACACACACACACACACACACACACACACACACACACACACACACACACACACACACACACACAAAAGGTAGTGCTGTAATTCATAGGATTGTTGAGTCCAGACGTAGAGTAGGGCTGCAACTAACGAATACTTTCATTATCGATTAATCTATTGATTATTTTCTCCATTAATCGATTAGTTGTTTGGTCTATAAAATGTCAGAAAATTGTGAAAAATGTCGATCAGTGTTTCCCAAAGCCCAAGATGACATCCTCAAATGTCTTGTTTTGTCCACAACTCAAAGATGTTCAGTTTACTGTCACAGAGGAGTAAAGAAATCAGAAAATATTCACATTGAAGAAGCTGGAATCAGAGCATTTTGACTTTTTTTTTCTTAAAAAAATGACTCAAACCGATGAAGCGATCATCAGAATAGTTGCTGATTAATTGAATAGTTTATTTTAGATTGATTGATTAATCGTTGCAGCGCTAAAGCATTTGAGGACCGCTCTTTTAACCCTCTGAACGCCACAACCGGCAGGTTTGAATGGCATGTTTTCTTTAAAAAAAAAAAAAATCACAAAAATGACCCCATTTATCCTAAAGAGACACTGTGAAAACAGAAATTATCATTGGGTTTTCAAATTTCCTACTGTCCTTGAATGAATCCTGTGTGACAAACATTTCCGTCATGTAGTGTAGCCAAACCTAAGCTTAAAATAGTGATATTTTTAATAATTTAAAATTTCACCAAAAATAAACCGTTCACACAAAACAGATCCTGTAAAAAACATTAAATTCTGCGCTCCTCAACGCAACTAGGAAGCCTTTAACGACTCAGCTGAGATCAACAGTCAGTTGACAAATATTCAGTTAAACTTCGACTGAACTGCAAGAGGTTGTAAAAATGTAAATAGTTCAATATGTATAGCATGTAGAGCTCCCAATTTTTTAAAATATTGTATAATACTTGTGGGCACTTGGAAAAATGTTCTATATATAAATTGCATTTTTTTCTCCAACTTTTGTAAAATAAATTATGAAAGAAATTGAACTTGTGTATTTTTTTCTTTTTTGATGATTTATGGCATTATAACTGCACAAAAGACATGTTCTCCCTGCTTTTAGCCTTGAGTGTGATGTTTCCACAGAGGTGCACAACTTGTTGGTTTGGTTTGTTATGTATCATGTCACCTTGGTTTCTTATTGTTGTACCACGTGTAAAGTCACTGCAGTTTTTTTATCTGCATAATAATAATAAAAAAAAAACATGTGCAGGACTTTTATTTTGCAGTGAAAAACAAGGCCACAGTGAGTAGAAAGAAAACCGTCCTGAACCTGCTCGGGGGGTTCAGAGGGTTAATCCGTTTACTTCTTCCACATAGGAGTTCAGAAAAACATCAAACCCTGTTTTGAAGACGGCACCCGAAGGTTCACACACTGACCATGAGCAGCGTGTTATCTCCGCGGTCCAGAGAGAAAAAGTGGGTCTTAGCTTGTCCTCACCATTTCCCACAGTGTGGTAGTGGGCGGGGAGTCTATAGCATTAGCTCTGTCTCCTTCTCACTGAGATCACCATGTAAAACTCACAAACAAAAACGCAGAGTGTTGTTCTGCGATGTGATTGAGGACACGATTTAAAACGGTTTTACAGAAAAGGAATGAACGATTTTGAAAAAAATATCTAATTGCGATTATTTTGACTGATATTAAAATTGCGATATGATTTGCGATATTCGAATGGTATGATATTTTTTACATCATTATCCCTCCTGTTGACCTCGGGTCATATTTGACCCGTTTTCAAACTTCATTATATCATAAATATGGATTTCTTTAATCTAATTGTCCCAAAATAACATAGATGGTTGCCTACTCAAAACAATATTCTGGCTAAAAGTTTACATATACCAGTATGTGATAATACATCAACATTATGTTCCT
Organism: Helicolenus hilgendorfi; assembly: GCA_916700815.1. Classification (NCBI taxonomy): domain Eukaryota; kingdom Metazoa; phylum Chordata; class Actinopteri; order Perciformes; family Sebastidae; genus Helicolenus; species Helicolenus hilgendorfi. Next base: position 9,904 of record CAKALG010042163.1, read on the forward strand.
CTGATAATAACTTTAGTCAAAATAATTCACCATATCTGCTTTTTTTTTAGGTAGAATTTCACAGAAATTAGGTTTATTAACCTTAATTTCACCCAAAAAAAAGTGTAAAACTTAATAATTAGGAATGAAGTTGGCCAAAAAGGTGTAACACAGAATTGGGTGATAGTTTATACCGTATGCTTCATAAAAAGTCAAACCAGACCGGGTTGATTTTGACCCGGGAAGACAAAAGTTGCATGGTCGACAAGAAGACAACAGGAGGGTTATTCTCATTGTCATTGAAAAAAATGATTATGGTGTGATTTTTGCGGGGATCTGTACCAAACAAAGATGTTTTCTTAAGCCTGTAGAATATGATGTGTAGGCCAGGACATCTCCGCAGCATCACAATATTTATTTTAAAAATGTTTTTTTTTTGTACTTTTTCACTTTAACAAATATTGCGCCTCCCAGATATTGAAAATTACAGTAGGCCAAATTCTGATTTCGGTAATATTTCGAGCCCTATTACAGAACAAGGATCTGATCCAGGAATGTTCGATTTGAGTAGCAGATCCAGTAATGTGAAGGTTTATCAGATACCAAACAAAAAAAAAGGACATTTTATAAGGTTTATAATACTATGAGGAAGGATTTTACTCCTCTGGAAAGTTACAGTATGATGACAGTGTTCAGTTTGGAGGAAATAACAATAGTGGAACTTTTATCTCCAGAACATTTCAGGGCCCGTCTCCAGGACTGATCTCAGACTTGGCTCTGCTGACCTGTAAAGCTGTGCTGCTGCTGGGCTTCCCCCTACAGTATGCTGCTTTCCCCAAGACGCCTAACTTCAGATGTCCATCCCCTGCATTAGATCACTGTTTACAATGATTGTGCTACACTCTGTCTGGATCTGTCATGGCTGGTTCCTTTACTATTGTGCCAGTCAGGACTGTTAACGTTTTGTTGTGTCAGTGTCAAGGCAGAGAAGCAGTCATCAGGCCACACGGAGACTACCGAGCCTGTTAGAAAGGTGTAGCCCGTGTGGAATGAAATGAAGATTACATGTTGTAACCTCAGTTTTATGATGACAGGTAGGAAGCCTCTAACCTCATCGCTCCGCTGCTGCACAGCTGATGAAGGTTAATGGATGCAAAGGTGACTTTTGATGGCTTTACACAGTCTTACGAGTGAGCTCCTTCACAGTTCTGTAAAGCCTTGCGTTCATATAAGCTGTAGGTGTGCTGCACGGGCATATCATCTATGAACATGTGGTGTGTGGGTAAAAAATGCAGTGGGCGTCTACAGAGCCATAAGAACTCTGGAAGAACATTTACAAGTAGGGGAAAAAGTGGTTTCTGAGTAGTTTAGCAGTGTGTAATTTGTGTTGTGTTTTTCTTACTCTCGCAGATGTGTCGAGTGAGGAAGGTTCCTGCCATCCAGGGCTGCTGGTGGTAACCAGGGCAACAACGATCACAGCTCTCGCCGCATGTGTTGTGTTCACATTCACAGCTGAACTTCTACACACACACACACACACACACACACACACACAAATACATGGGGAAAAAAAAAAGTTTCACAGATTTGTCAATTAAACAGACGTGAGCAACAGTGTTTAAATAAATGCATCGTCTGGAGGCTGGTTTCAATGAGAAGGCTAAACATGGTGACAATCTGAGTCATCGTCAAATCTGAATTCCAGTGTAGCCACAATCTGTCAAGTGTCTGGTGGAGGAAACATATCTGAATCTCAAAACGTTGTGCCTTGACTTGATATTTATTTAGATCCTACATACTGTACGATTGGGAGGATGCACTGCATTCTTAACCATTTCACAACATGCTCTTTAACTTGCAAAATGCTTTCTAACACTCCACACAGCCCTCTATTTGGATGAGTATCTTAATAGTTAATGTATTTTTTTTAACCTTTTCTGGTTTGATATTCACAAAATATTCTAAATATAGCGTAACTGATATTGATTTTTTTAAGTGAGCCTTTCTTTTAGGTGGCTTCTTTTGCCGCCGACCCCATCCACAGCAGTACATTGCTTTTGCTCCCGTGTCGGTATTCCTGCCTTCTCAGAACTGGAGAAGTGTTGACCGTCATCTACTGTAGGTAATACACTGACTATGGATAAGTACCTCATACAACCGCACTTCAAAACACCCGAACTATCCCTTTTATGACGCTCAGGAAAATGTGTTTTACGCGGCACCCGGCATGGTTAGTGCAATCAAAGGAGCGGAGACATCGAGACATCAGCCGCCGTCTATTCCATCCCCGCCTTCAAAGTCTCAAAGGTCAAGTTGACGAGCAAGCTTTGAGCAGTTACAAGCATATAGGGACCGTTCACGAGACTGAATTTGTGCCACGGATGTGTAAAATGCTTCCTTGTAAGGATGCTTTTCCGCTCGCGGATACTGCTCTGTTAGCTCGCATCACATGCACATGCCTGGTTTTAATGTACGCAGGTTTTGAGACTAATTAAACGCCATACTGTATGATCCAACCAGTTTAAAAACAAAAACTGAAGAAATGAATGTGAACTAGTTCATTTTAATCTTGTGAAGTGTGAATTTGCACAACTCTGACCCTGAGTAGTAGCAGCCGGTGTAAGGCTACTTTGAAATGTCAAAAATATAAAACAAAAATTTAGGTTGGTGTTAATTTGAAAACTGAAATATGTGATTACACCCTGAGATATGCATTTGTAAGATTGTTAACTGTGTGGCTATACATTTTCAATATCATAACCTGAAAGGGTGAGTATACGGTCATCTGATTCATTCACATGCATGTGAAAAACGGAGGGCTGCAAATAGGTAATTACCAATATGCATGACCTACTGAACGCCTATCAAACAACAATATATCCACGGGCGAGCCAACGGCAATGAAAGAACTCGGTTCACTTTCCAGCTTGTCAGTCGGTAGCAAATGGGTTCACTATCACTCTCCCAGGAGGGAAATAAATTCAAAACTAAACACAGTCAAAGCAGAAATGTAGGAGGAGATTTGCCAACTTTCGAGGTTCAGTAATTCAATTTAGGACTTTCTGTAAATTGGCTGATGTGAAGAGGGTGCCAGATTTAACTGAGAGGAGAGCAGTACAATAGCACAGCCGGAGCCAAGTTTGGATTTGTTGGCACGAGTGGCTTTGCCCCTTTTATCTGAGACGCAGCGCTACAGCTCTGGCTCCGGGCTGCCTTTGTACGGAGCGTGCATCTGAACAAATGTTCTGTAGACGATCATCAACAAATCATCTCGCAGGTCTCCACCTTCTCTGCTTCCTGAACGCCTGCCCAGGACTTTACTGCGCGGATGGATGAACTCGTATCAAAGTAAAGCAGCTAAATGTCTTCTGGGAACAGAGGGCGAGAGAAAATCTCTACAAAATTCACATTTAGGCCTCATAGATTATATATGACTAACTATATGCTACCCACGTAGGAACATGTTTAAAAATAAGTGATTTTAAATACAAATGCATCATTCTGCTGGACCACATATATCCACCCCCGGAGGTCTTATATTTGAACCCTAAACCATCACATATGTTTGCAAACAGTTTTATTTTAAAGGTCCTCTATATGATATCCAGCGCATTATTATAGCAGCTATTGTCTATGTAAAGATATAGAGTGATGTCTACCTGAGCTCTCCCTCTGTGCGTGTTGTAATCCAAGCTTCTCGGTGCTTTGTTGACATAGCCGGGCCGGCCACGCGTCCCTTTTAGTGCATGTTTGTGCATGTGAGCGTGCCCCACTGGCT
>CAKALG010042164.1:0-12334 GCA_916700815.1 Helicolenus hilgendorfi
GACTTTCGTTGATTTCACGGCCACAGGTGTCGCTGTTAAGAAGCATTTCTGAAAGTTACAAATAGTCCCTTTAAATGGGTTTTTAGTTAGATGCCTGTATTAAGGTATGTGGTTAACACAAGCTTTAGAGATTTTAATGTTTTCTTCTACGATATAAAATATGTCAGTAAATATCCCAATCATGAATTTTGAAGCCTTTATGTTTCTTAAAAAAGGCGGTTGCTAACAAGTGACTAAATGAGACAACTAAACATCATTACGCCGACTCGCCCGCCTTTACCGCCTCGTTGTGTATACTCGCCCTCATGTGACTGCGGTGATTGCATTCACACTTCAAATTGTAAAAGTGGTTGTTCGTTTGTGGAGATTATCTTGCTGAACAAAACGTGTAAGTATCATAATCACAAAAAGCCAATGGAAAAATCCCATTGGCTTTTTGTCAAGGGAACCCGAGGGGATGCTTACTACCTGGTTGGCCTACAAAATAACATCATCCCTGGAGTACTCTATGTGCCCTTTTCTTCTTTAATCAAAATGGCATCGCTGTTATGAAACTTGTGATGGAACAAATAATAGTTTAAGCACCCTGTGCAAAGTCCTCCCACCAGCCAAGCCTGTCTTGTTTTGTTTTGCACTGTGTTATCTCGAGGTGAGAGATACACATTTATAAAAATGTTTAAACAGCAGAAAGGGGGGGAACGTGTCAACGATAAGTACTGAAACAATTAAGTGCATATTAAAAAGAAACATAAAACAGAGAGATTGGCTCGCTGTCATAAAGCTAAACACACACACACACGCCTGCAGGTTACAATCATGTCTGAGCCAGCCCCCCTCTCAAACACACACCTGAGTAGAGTTATGTTTGGCAACAGTCAGAGAGAGAAAGAGGTGGAATGCTAATGGAGTGTCACTGAGTTCAAATGACAAAGTGCCAAAAGTGAAAGACGGCGATGGGAACATGAGGATTTCTATCATCTCGGAGACACTAGGGACATACCCCATCCAAGTATGTGTGCAATGTATCTCTCAAATCAAAGCTGCTTCTAATTATTTGAACGTCAATCAACGGCTCCATCAGCATTATCATAATTACTCCTTATAATTCATTTTCTCACCCCACAACAGCAACATCAAGCACCACATGGGGTGTCTTACTGACTGCACTTTTTTCTGTTGCAAACTGTAAACCAACATAAACCAGATGAGAAACAATTTAGAGTCAAATTGAGAAGAAGCGTATAGCGATCAGAAAAGCCCTGACTTCAGCTCATTGTAATGTTGTGAAGTGCAACACCAGAGCTCTGGGGGAAATTAAACACATCACTGTATTCCAGTCAATAATGTTTTTTTTTGCCAAATTATTATCACATAATAATAATTCCTATCCCTGAATTGAAATGCAGAGCCGATCAATCAGTGCTGTCTTTAGCTCAGCAGCACTTTTTGCAAACAAGGATCTATCCGGCCCATGTTACTTTGCCAAACCTACAGTCATTGTGACAGAAATCATCCACTCTGCCAAACTGTCCTTTAAACAATAAAGTGTCTATTCCCAGCACTTTTCTGTGTCTGGCCCTGAGCTCTGTGGAGGGAGCAACCAAAGAAGACAAATGTCTCCTTTGGGGGGATTAGTGGAGCACCGCAAAACCTAAGCTCACGCAACAAACAGCGCCAAAGCATCAATTTCAATTAGAAGATGCTTTGGATATTTATCGCTCTCGTTCGTCAAAGTGTGTGCATTGGGGTTTTTGCATCCCTGCTGTCACTCCACTTCCTCTTGTCACTGGATCTCACTGTACAAGGTTATGCAAAAGACCAGGGAGCAACACATGCGAACCAGGCCAGTCCAGAGTAGGCCAGCGGAGATGCTATTACTCACAGGCTTTTTAAGGGAGGGAACCATAAGTCATTCCTCTTGTCATCTTGTTCCCATCGCCTCAGTCCATTCATATGTTCACTGCTTTTATTCTCTCTTTATCCGGTCGTAATAAAATGCAGTGTTTCCACTATGAGTTACACTCTGTCGCGCGCCAACGTCACTGAGGTTTACAGAGTTTAAAGTTGTGGGAAAAAGCTTTGTATCATATAGTGTTCAGTTACTGAGAAGTCTTATTTATGTAGCCCGATATCAACAATCACAAATTTGCCTCAGGGGGCTTTACAGTCTGTATAGGATACGACGCCCTCTGTCCTTTACAGTACGACCCTTTTAACAGGGAAATAATGGAAGAAACCTCAGAAAGAGCAACAGAGGAGGGATCCCTCTCCCAGGATGGATAGACGAAAGCCATGAATCTGTGCATCGCTGGTCTTTATCTCTTGATATTGACCATTATTCCGTCAGCAACGGAGCAAATTGAATCTCTCAAATTGACAAAAGTTAGAGGCTATTGAGAAATGTAGCTCGGTGAGTGCATCAAGATTTCACAGATCAGCTAACGTGACCTCAAAACACCTCCACGTTGTTAATTGAGACCGTGTTGTTACTGTTGTTTTGGCCTATTTTCTGTTTTGAATGGAAACCCTTGTTCTACAAATTGACTGGAGAGTAAATGTGCAGCATTTTAAACACGATTAAGTAAAACAGAACGTACGGGATGCTGATGCCAAACCTTTACCGCACTAAATTAATAAATAAAATAAATATCAAATAAATAAATAAATGTATTAGTTATGAGCTTTTGATCGGACTGGAGTTGCAGTTCTGTATAGAAATGTATTTTACTATGCTGCACTTATGAGGCCAACATTGTCTTTCTTATCATCATCTCAGGAGGATGTCAACACCTGAACAAAAGCATATTAACAAGAGTGACATCTTGAGACCGCTCAAACTATGTGTGACCCTTACATGTTACACTGGGGGTCAAAGGTTAAGCTATAACCGGCTCATTTATCCGTGAAATTCAATCATAATCCAGGAGATCTCCCTGAAAGCTCTTTCCATTCTCTAGTTTCTGTGTTTCTTTCCCACAAGTGATTGAAGGTAATCGTTCACGCCAGTAAAATCGCTCAATTTCCAAATATTGAAGCGCTCTTTCCATCCGGAGACGCAGACAATCAATGACTGGCAGTGGGTTTTAATGTGCGTGTGAGGACAGGCCAATAGGGAGGGCGTTCATGCATGAGTGTCATCCCATCATTTTAACACTTTTCTCTGAGGGAGTATTGTGATTAAAGGAGTTAGAGCAATGCCAAACACATTAAACATACACAGGCAATAATTTGGCTTTCACGTCGGCATCAAACGGGGAAATAAAAAATAGTAGCAAACCATAAAACAAAATTAATTTATGCTCACATAAGACCTGGCTCTGGTTGCATGATTGGCTGCGCTTTTATCCACATTAACTCTCAGAGCATTTATAGTGTGATTTCATCTTGCATTGATTAAGGGGTTTACATAAAACAGCCTAAGCTAAGGGCGTATAGTAGGATTAAATGTAGGATTTTCCCCTTATTTCAAAAAGTCTATTCTTAAATACAGACTTGAATAACATTTTTGCCTGCTTCCCACTCTAAATAAATGTGTCATAATAACATGTGTTTATATACCACCGTGTCTGCAATACAATACTGTCTACACCTCCATACATGCTCAATCTGATCCCCATCACAGAGCAGTAAATCTGCAGGTCAGCATGTATTTTTTGGAAAAGACATGAAAGCAACCGTTTTTATGACTGTAGGGGGTCGAAGCAGTGAATTCACAGAGTTATGAAGTTTGGGTGGTAGGAGAGGCCGGGCTTCCAGCAGCCGCAGGCAGCTGTAGATCAGTCTCACACAAAGAGATCTGACCTACATGTCTGAGCAGACAGACGGAGGAAACACTAAAATCTCCAGCTGTTTGGATGTTTGACAAGCATTGAAGTTCCTACCAGGTTTATCACGAGTTCCCCTTATATAACCTTCAACCCGCAAACACTCATTACCTCTGTGTTGCCTGAGTGATGGTGAAATTTAGACTGCTTGTTGGATTGAAAAAGTAGAGCCAGTGTGTTTTTAGTCAAGTCGTTTTTTCATCATTTTGATTGATATGCAGATTTATTTATGTTTTTGGTCATTGAAATATTTTCTGGGATTTTAATTAAATCTCTTTTGTTTTTTTAATAGTTTTTCTTATATGGGATTATTCTTTAAAATGTCTCTAATGAAGCCGTTGTTCTTTTGTTCTTTTTTTTTTGTTGGCTGATACCGGAGCTTTTAATAAGCCTTTTTCACAGGACAGCAATGAATGACATGTAAAAATGTCTGCTATGAAAAATGTCTTCTTCTTCTTCTTCGAGAGTCGCCTGCATGTTCAGTCCAGCCTGTTCAGTTTGTAAACGTTCACCTCGAGACCTTTCAAATATTCCACGAAGTCAACTGACATGAAAAGTACCGACAAGCAATATTCAGATAGCAGCTGTCATATTGTTCTTTTGTTATTGTATAGAAGTTTGTGCAAAATAAATCCAGTAAAATGTTAAATACAATCTCATCCGATGTGTGCAAGTTTAAACCTGCAACTAGGGGGCAAGTTGTGGAAACAACATTGACATATCAACACCTTTTACTGTAAGTTATATGAGGGAATAGATATGGCGAACTGACAAACGGTTGCTTATTTACACATCCAGCAATTTATGGAGCAACATTATCATTAATATGGAGTCATATTTGTGTCCACCTAAAGAATGCATGTCCAATATTCACTGTCTTTTAGCTCTAAAATATGTTGGAAATAATAATAATAATATGTAGCTCTTTAATGCCACACAGTCATCACACTGACTTCAGCAGATTATATTTTTCTTACCCAACGGAGACAAAGGTACAGTGCAGTTTTATATTCAACACGCTGAAACAGGATATTAAAAGTTGATTCAAGGTTACTGTGCGTCACACTTACTGTAAGACTGTGTCAACTTCTTTTACACAAACAATGGACGCTGGCTAATTCAAGATGGATAAAGAAGTTCATACACGTTTTGGAAGTCCTGATTATGCACAAACAAAATGTGGTTGTGTCTGAGGGCAAGGGAATCACTTTACATGTAACTAAAATACGTTTAAAGGGTAAATTTGCCTATGATGACAAAAAGATTTTTACATTTTTAAAGGTACTATATGTAACTTTTAGAAAGTGTTTGTGTGTGTGTGAATATCCAACGTCCACATAGTGTCTTTGAAGCAAAAACCGCCACAGTAGACATGATGGATGCGATCACGGCACAGGAAATCAGTACGAACACATTTCCTCATCCCCGGTACAATCAAAATATGAAAACAGATATTTTTTTGAGGTCTTAACACATCCATAATACACATTCTTACAAATTACATTAGGCAGTTTTATCAACCATGAAAGTGGTATGCTGATGTAGGTGATGGTTTCTGGACTTTCCCATCCTTTGGATATGTAGCTGGGTCATGAGAATGCTGAATGAGAGCTAAGCAGGGGCGAAAAAAGTATACCCAAAGTCCCCTTAAAAGAAATTATACAAAAAAAGGAGGAAAATAAAAGCTCAAAAGTAAGCGTATTGTATATTTAAACAGTACTGATTATACAGAATGTGAACCAAAGCAAACTAGAAAACAACATAAATTTGTTTAAATGAAATCTGGGGTTATATTGAAGTCATTATCAAAAAAAAATAAAGACAAATAAAAGAAAATATAATTGCTACACTCTTTGATTTGCACTCAGCAGAGAGGTCATGTATTAATTGCTTCAGATTGCATGTTTTTTTAAACTCATCATTCTCAGCTACTTTTGTTATTAGTGACACCGGTGGCTGTTAAGTGAACTGCAGTCAGCATCCTGTTGCTCGTGCTCGCACTCTGTAGGCGCGAGCGATCATCCTGGGCATTAATGTGACATTACATTACAATCATACATCACCGTTACTATCTGTAATGTCAAATCTCCATGATACTAACTAGCTTGCCCTTTTCAAATGACTTCATCAGCTAACGTTACGAAGCAAAACCGCCCAGATTCCTTTACATAGCAATCAGGGAAGGTCTCAGTTTTTAAGTTACATTACAATCTGTTTACACAATGGCAATACAAAGCGATTAATACATCTAAATTGTTACATATGGTACCTTTAACACACTACATGTTTCTTTATTTTCAGAAAACGTCCTAATCATAGAGTTGCTGTAGCAGTGTTTCATTGTCGTACCATCAGACGCTGGAATCACGTCAAAATTAAAGCACCATCATCTGCTATGAATCCAGTGGGTCATTTCAATAAACTCTTCAACTTTTCAACATGTAGGCAACTAAATCAAAGGAATCTAAATATTTCTCTCCTGCCAAACGTTGAAACATAAACTAAAATAAGTCTCAGAAAAGCCTGAAGTCAGTGGGGCCCAACCGACGTGAGTGGCTTTAACTGTATGGAGCCATTTAGTCTGTGTGTGTTTTGGCCAAGCTCACAACATTTTTGCCAGCACAGACTGAATTGTGAAAGACATTTAGAATAACACACCTCAACAATTTGTGCCATGATATAGTTGTGCAGAAATGTAAGGCCTGTGTTCTGCACTTAGCTGCTGCTCAGCTAAATTGCCTTGTATAAGCTTAGTATAATCAATGAATTTGTTCACTATATAGAGTCAAACTAGAATATGAGCTCTGAACCTGTACCAGTTTATAACGCTGCAGCAAAAATCTTAACTAGAACTAGAAAAATTGACCATATTACACCAGTTTTAGTTTCATTGCTTTGGCTCACGATCCATGTCAGATCAGACTTTAAAGGGACTATTTGTAACTTTCAGAAATGCTTCTTAACAGCGACACCTGTGGCCGTGAAATCAACGAAAGTCAGAGTCGGGCTTGCGCTTGCTCGCTCTAAATATACCTGAACGAGCATCGCTCAAAACAGTGAGGCGACACACGTCAGCTAAAAGCACAATATCACTCTATATTTCTAATGTATGTTCTAATGTTAGCCGACCAGACGAAAGTCTCATTACTATAACATTACTCGCTGCGGAGCTCCGTCACTTCACAAGACACGGGAAACCTCTGTTGGTCTGGAGGAGCTGCAGCATTTATTTCTGCACAAACGTCCCCTGTACATTCACTATATATTCTCAGAGCTAAACTAACTCTTCTGCAGTGTGTAATGTGTGCGCATGCACGTCAGTGTTGTGGTACATTTTCATGGTGTTTTTATAAAAGTATAATCTAAGATGACCATATCATTTATTTACACAAAATGTTCATATACTAGGGTATTTTTGATTAAAATATAAACTTAGAGACAATCCAATATCATGTATTTTGACAAGCTAATGAACATATTACATAAAAATATGTGTCTAATGTTTTAGTGAGGGAAAAGCACACTGCCTCTCTAGTTGGGAGTAGAGCTTGGCAAGGGATTTCTAGCAGAAGGACGACCAGGCCAGCAAGGCTCCAGCGAGCCTGCACCATCAGCTGTAACGTTACATCCAGGCTTGTAGACAAATGCGAGGGGTGTGGAGTGGTTTGCAAGTTGAGGAGGCTCTGAGATTTTACACCTTGAGCTGGTGGCATGAATAGAGGAGGCTTAGGGTAAAAAGTTCAGAATCATAAATCTGTCAGAGGTGGGACCAAAATAAGTCAGAATCGCTGAGTTTGCAAGAAAATAATGAGTTTTGGGCATTTTGCCAACTTTGAGGTTTGATGCTTCCGTGTAGTTTGTGTTGGAGTCTGAGTCTGAACAGCGTCGACACACGCAAGCGTGCGTGTGACACCAACTCGGATTGATTTATATAGTGTAAGAAATTAAAGCTGCAGTTGGTAGAAATGGAGCAAATATTATTAAAAAAAGTTATCTTTATGAAACAGTCATTGCATGAGACAGGTAATGTGGAAAAAAAATCAGTGCTCCTAATTCACAGATAATCGCAAACTTCGATCAAATGGTCACTCTTTTCACAGTTTCTCATTTTACAGCTAAACAGCACACTACAAGATGTTTCTGAAACCATTTGAGGCGAGAAATAGGCATTACAGTAACAGAATATTGATTCATATTTGATCAGCGCTGCCTAGTTTGACCGTTTGATCGGAGTTTGCGAGTGACTGACAGCTGCTCAGAGACGGCAGGCTCCAGCTCGGCTCTGATTGGTTGTTTTCCTCCGGTCTGTGAAATCCTCCGTTGAATGAACAGCCAATAGGAACGCTCTCTCTCTGAAATGACCTGTGATTGGCCAAAGTAGATTTTTTTAAAGCCTGAAAACAGAGCCATGAGGAGGTGCAGAAGTCTAGTTTTCTCTCTGAACACTTGAATTACAATATGCTGAAAGGTTATTATGGAATTTTTGCCCAATGATGCCAAAAACGTTCTACCTACTGCAGGTTTAACTCTGCTCTGTGTGGAGAGAAACCATTTTACATTGATTAACAGATCTCTGTGAGTGAAGAAGAGCCAAGGCCAGACCCGTGAGAAGTCACACCTTAACTAACTAAATCACCTTTTTGCTTTGAGAGCGGTTTCTCAGACACCCTCCCCCTGGGACTGGGACAGGGAATAAAACTCATCTGAATCAGCCACAGAATTAGACCTGAAGGAATTTGTCCTCCACATGCTGATACAGTATGTTGATGCTTTAATGATCTGTTTGTGGCAGAAATTTGACCGAATAAGGGAGACCAACAAAGAGAAATTTATCTTTGTATATTTATTTAGCTTTTGCGCAAACTGACCGAAACCAACAAAGTGACAGTCAGCGACTGCCGAGGAATCGATGCCGAGTGCATCCTCACCAGGGTTTTTATATGCATAAGAACAAAGAGTCAATGGTTACATTCAATGCACCTGATTAATAAAGGAATTTCCCTAAATGAAGGCACACTCTTATTAGGGAATTTCCCTAAATGAAGGCACACTCTTGTCTCAGACATAAAAGAGAAGAGTTAATGTGTAGGCTATGCTATATTTCATCCTTACATCATTTTTACAGATCAGGCATTGTATAAAAAAGGACAGTTCATTTATAGTATCAGGGGTTCAAGTATAGTTCAGAGTATAGTGCAGAGGCCTTGTTTCTCAGGATTTATGGCTGCAGTTGACAGGTTTGTGTTCAGGCATCTGTGCCTGTTCCTCGTCTCTTGAGCAGTCAGTAACCTCCATGGATCATGTTTTCACACTTTAGACACCTACAGCAGGAGGAACACTAAAACAAACCTGGGCCCCTCGGACCCGACACACTAGAGAATATACTCACTCATAATTAGAAACTAACTAATCTAATTCTTTATCAATGATATATGCTTATTGAACTACTAATGACACACACAACTATTAACTTATGAATAAATGCAATGATGAATGAATCAATGAATACAGCGGTAGGCAATGAATGAATGAGGAACTGTATACCACACAAATCAGTAATCTTCCTACTAAAGTAGTATACTTCAAGTTTATTTTATGAAATATACTTACTGTAAGTAAACTCAAGTATATTTCCCCCAAGTATACTTTGTGTAGGGAGGATACTAATATCAATGTACTAGTAGTATACTTGTAAGTGTACTACTTCAATACTTCTTGGGACTAAATTGGCCCACTTTTTAGTTTATAAAAGTATACTTTTAAGTATAAGAATAGTACATTTTGAGTACACAATTAGTTGTATTTTGTACTGCAACTATACCATGAACTATACTACAAGCTACTAAGTATGCTGTTTAATAGTTGTATACTAGGAGCCCACTTTTTAGTTTACAAAAACACACATCAAATTCTTCTCGGTTAACTAGTTTAATAGTTTTTATACTGCAAGTATACTTGTATATACTTGTAGCCCACTTTTTATTTATGAAAGTATACTTTGTATACTTTAACTTAAAGTACTTAGCCAGTGATTTGTGTTACATAAAGAGTCTTGCTCCTTTTTCTATTTGACTTGATGTTTTGTGTCACTTTAATAAGCTACTCAATCAAAAAGTAAGCACAACTACAAGCCAAGTATACCTTTCTGTATGCCTATAAGGCAAGAATACTTAATTATGAATACACTTTTATTTGGTAAGGGTTGGCCAGATGGATTTATTTATGGGAGACCACCAAGTGGGTATGTATCAAAGTCTAAATTGTCATACATGTAATGTGCATTAGATAGCACCCTGGAACGTGGGGGTGTTGGCTCTGTCTGATGGGTGCTGGTCTGTGAAAGCAGCCCCGTCGTAAATTATGCTCCTCACCAGTTGGCACTAGTAAAACCCCTTTGATCATCATTCAGGAGACACTGGTGAATATTAGAGCCTGACTAGCCAGGAGCATTGTTGGATGAGATTGCAGGCGGTGAGAAAACAGGCACTGTATTTAATTCATGAGGACATACAAAGTAGAGCTTGTAGCACATTACTTGTGCACATATGCAGATATGGCAGCGGCAGTTGTAGAGAAAGAGAGAGAGATGTTGCTTTTTGCATCCTGTTTTATCAGTTGTTTTTGTGAAACATCTGCGTGTCCTTGGTCTTTGTTTTTTTGTAATAAAGAATAGATTGATAGCATAGTATTGAGTCTTTCTCCTCCATTTCAGATAGAAGAATTTCCCACACAGGTCTGACCTTGATGCAGGACTTTAAAGCTCAAGCAAATTCCACACGAGGAGGAGGATCGTCCAAACTTGACAACCTGACCTTGAAACAAAACATGACCCAGAAATGCTCTCCTCCCTTCCTCTACTCCCACCATAACTTACTGTCAGGAAGTGTGTGCATACTGTCGTGTCCTCAGTTGGTGTTGCAGTTGAAGATGTTTGAAGAAAAAGCTCCGCCGACACTGTCTTAGTTGTATAACAAATTTATTACAATAAGTTCAGTATCGTAATCAAGTAACACGTTACTTGGAGAGCTTCCAGCCAAATAATGAAAAACCCTCCCGAACCTACACAAAACCGCTCCTTATAAAGCGGCTTGTTTTGGTCTAAAACGTATGTATAACACATGTTCATATTAGGACCTAAGAGAGACATGTTCATATTAAGACCTAAGAGAGACGTCTCTTGTAGGTTGCATAACATACCATTCTTCACCTCTGACCCAGGGTCTCTCTTCCTCTGCTGATCTAACATTTGGTGTACGTTATCTTGACAGCAGCGCCATCATTTGTATACATATGCTGCTTTTAACAGAATACACCTCAAATCCTCTCAAAGACAGGAAGGAGGCCCAGGGTTTTAGAAATATCCTACAACCAACAGACGTCCTGTTTTTGCATTATAGGCTAAATGCTATGTGTTTATAATAAAGGAGTTAACTCCACAGAAAATAGCTTCTCAGTCAATTCGAATTTGAAACCAGAGCCGGTACTTTAATGTTCCAGCCAAATGAGGAACTGTGAAGTTAAGCATCGCTCCACTGAGTGGAGTCAGAGACGTGGGTTTAGGTTTCGTTAAGGCCACTGAGGGATTTCGTGGGAGATAAGAGATGTGACAGATCTGTGAGACTACATTATTTCATCTTAGAAAAACCATGGTGGAAAAATTCTGTACGTCAAAATTCAGTCTGTAACCAAATTCTGCTGAAATTATTTTTGGATTACATTCGACAGTTTTCATAATCCCCATTAGAAGCGATCTTTGTTCCCAAAGAAATTGTGTAATGTGTACAAAAACATTTTAAAAAAACAACAAGTTTAGTCAAAGAGAAAAATTTAATTTATGGAAAAAAAATACACAAAAAACATACAATATATTTCACATTCAACGGAAGATCTGTATTTTACAGGAATTTCATTAAAATGAACAAAATATGAATATAAAACAACTAAAAAAAAAATCACAGTAGATGAATACTGTGACGTTAGAAATATTAAAAACTGAAAACGAGCTACAGTAGCTTAATAGAACATTTTACAAACTCAGAAAAAATTCAAGTTTAACTTCATTTAAAATGAATGTGTATTTAAACACACAAACATATTGAAAATAAATGAACAATTTACACCTACTTTGGCAGGGTGAGACATCTTCTCCTACTGTGCTGTGCGGCATCTTACTGATGAAGATGTGATATGTAAGCCACACATCTGAACTTAATCATTTCTGCTAGAAAAAAATGTTTAACAAGTGTACTGCAGAAATAACTTGTTATTTACATGGTTTAACAGGTAGTTTCCCTGCTACTTCTCTACAACAGAGAACCCTCCGCCAGAGGCAAAAAAGGAGTTTGCAGGTGGCTGGGATGTGATTTCAGTATTGGCTACAGGATGATAGTGAAAGACTGGAGGGTTGATGTAAGCTTGAGGAACGTTCTGCGCTGCTACGTTGCTGCCGCTCTGCGTCGGAGCGACCCTCTTGGTGCTGTAATGGTTCAGGTCGATCATCTTTTGTGAAC
>CAKALG010042165.1:0-23814 GCA_916700815.1 Helicolenus hilgendorfi
GGACGGGACCGACCATTGGCCCCCCGGCTTTACGCCCCTGGTCTGATTTGGCGTTGTGACTGGTGTGATTCCATCACAAGATGGTCTCCAGTTTGTTATGTTTTAGACAATCAAAATCAATACAAAGTAGCATCAATATATCATTTTCAAAAGAGTTTATAATCTCTTATCGTGAAAAATCCCCATCATCCGCATTGCAACACACTATGAAATACTAGACAATTTCAGAAATGTAACACAAATACTGTTTTGTACAATATTATAATTGTAATACAATATTTAGCCTAGCTTAGCACAAGCACTTGACGCAGGAGGCAACAACTAGCCTCATCATAAGTAAAAAAAAAGATTATTATCTTGTATCTTGTATCTTGTTATCTAGCACGTTAGTAACCAAGTGTCAGTTAGGTTTAGTCCAGAGCTATGAAAATATTTTGTTGCAGATTATGTTTGTTTTTGACGTATCACAAATACGTTTGTAATAATAGTCTGCATAGGGAGGACATCGGGTTTAGTGGATAGGTCAAACAAACACAGGACTTTCACCCAGGAGACTGCTGTTTGTGTCACGTGTGAAACCAAAAGTCAACGTTCACTTATTCTAATGCATGTCTGTAGTTTAATAACTTAACAAACCTAGTCATTATAATCTGAACCATGATGCTTTTTTACTAAACCTAAACAAGTGGCTTTGTCATCTGAACCTAACGAAGTTAATAATTAATAAAGAAATTAATTGAAATGCAACAGTTGAGGCGACAAAACTAATTTCTATATGACTGCAGTGTGTTAAAATTCCACATGTAGCACTTGTCAGCACTCCGGTAGTTTGTTTCACATAGGGCCTAACTGTCACAACAATATGCTTCAACACTGGTTCAATAAACTGTTATTAGTGTCAACATGCTGTGTGTTCTGAGTTTCTGTCTCCGAGTCTATCCTCAATTTGTTTAAGCAGTATTTATTTTTGTGCCACTGATGATCACTCAGTATTCAGAAACCGATCCAGCACGTCTCGCCGTCAGAGGAACCAGCAGGGGTTTAATGTACTCAGGAGAAGTTTGTTAGTGCATTAAACAGATGAGTAACCATTTCCCCAGTGCATCTTGTTAGACAAATTTGGAACACATTTTGAGCTTGATTAGTCTTTATTTTGCCATAAATTTGATTTAAGGTGATTCATACGCAGCGGCTGATTCATTCGGAGGTTATTTGCTCGCAACAGAAACAAAAACACGGGCAGGTTAGGTTTGTGCCATGTTCTCACCCTGTATAATGTCAAATAACAGTCCCACAGCAACTCTGAGTTTCTCAGTGTGGTTCCAACGACAACAAATCTGTCTTAAGGAGTGGTCACTGGAAATAAATGAGTGAAACCAACTTCAGCAGGGTACTGTCTGTTTCACAGTGTTGTATTATTTAAAGTCGGTAACAATTCAAAGAGAATTGAAAGTTCGCCCCCTGTTGCTGCGCCTGTCAAGTTTTCCATTCTCACAGGGCACGTGTGGTTTACACTGACAATAGAGGCAGATTTACCAAATTCTTAGTACCTTTTGAAACAATGTGTCCTTAATTTCAGGCAGGGGTAGACAAAAAACAGGCTGAATAGTCAGCTAGTGTAGAGCTAGATAGTCCTTGTCTGGTTGCCTAGCATATACTTGGTCAAAAAGAAGTGAGATTTATGCTTTATTTTGCTCATATTTTCATTCATTTCATTAAAATATCTTATTGATTTATTACAGAACATACAATAATAACAAAACAATGTCTCGCGGCATGGCTAAAGTACAACAAATATTACTTAGACAGGAGAAAAGTCTTTTAAATGAAGACTCCAGTGTTCAGCCTGGTCTCACCAAATGGCGCCAATTTCTTTAGTTATTTTGCGTGTTATCGCTACACATTCTTTTGCTTTTCGAGTGTCATTTCATGCCACGGCAAATAGACGCTCAGAGCAATCCCCCCCGATAGCAGGTGATTTGGTATAAAGAGCAAGAAAGTCTGTGAGGAGGTTTGGGTGGATGGGTGAGTTAAACAAAAGCATTGCTTTCACCCAAGAGACCGGCGTTGTGTCTCCTGTGAAACCAAAAGTCAACCGTAGACTTATTTACGTTGACTTGCATACATAACTTAATTTACGTAACAAACGTCCTTATTTTAACCCAAACCAGGATCTTTTCCTAAACCTAACTAAGTCGTTTTGTTTCCTAAACACCAAATCATTTAGTTTGAATTCACAACCTTAACCGCGTGTTTAAAACTGCAACCGTGCGTCTGTATGTGACGGTTTACATTGACTACTTAACTTACGTACGTAACGTAATTTACGTAACAAACGTCCTACCAAACCATGATCTTTTCCTAAACAAACTTAGCTTTGTTTGAATTTACCATTAACTCCCGTGTTTAAAACTGCAACCGCGCATCCTTATGTAATGAGTTGGGAATAAGACTGGCGTTAAATGACACGCAAAACGCTTAAAATGTGTGACATGACACACGAAATGTCCTTAAAAGTGACAAGCTATTTATATACCTTCCTATGAGATCACGTCGCTGTGTTACATAACGTCCTGGTCAGGAACAGGACAGAGCAGCTAGAGCTGTGTTTTGGGGATTTGGAAGAGGCAATTTTGAAAAAGACACGGTCCTCCAATTTCTTTATATGCTGAATATTGCTTTTTCTACAGCCCCATGGACACTACTTCAACATGTGGAGAAATCCAGAGCTCGACAAGCCTGCTGTGCCTAATTGGTTGCTAAGCTATGATTGCTGTTCAGTGGACGGGTTTAGCAAACGGTCAATTGTTAAACTAATGCACATCATTTTTCAAAAGGAGTCAATTATTACAAATGTGATTTAATATTTGGTCAAATTTGCTTTTCAGAATACAATAACATATTCTATAATAAAATGTACCTCTGCTACAATTTGATATGGCCCCAGTGAACTTTATTTTTGTATTGCCTAATAATTTTGTGTTTTTTGTTGATATAAAGTTGTCCAGGCTCTCTCTGATCCAATAAAAAACAGAATTTTTATCAAGATGTAACTTGATGACATCCACACTTTCTTTCCTGGCATCCCCACTGATGCAGTCTGTCAAATAAAAAAAAATATAGATACAACAACAGTGACACTTAAAAAAAAGCAAAAACAATTACTTCAGATAGCAGGTATCCCTTTGATGTTTCCATTTGGGTTTGGTGGTGAGCCAGGTGGGAACAGATTGAATGACAGTGTGCCAGATGCAAAGAAAAACAAAGCCCAGGCATGACTTCTCAATGAACGGGCCCTTTCATAACCAGGAGAAGAGTTTGGCCTCGATTACAAATAAGGGCCACCTTTTTTGGGCAAAACCAAACGTCTTGAAAACGAATACATGCACTCCTTAAGGACAGAAAACAGACATTTTAGCTCGCATTGGATTATAAAAAGGGCCTCAAAGCCATCTTTTGTGGGTCAAGACTTCACCTTTAATATGAGGTTAATAACAAACATGATCATATTCAAATAAACATAATTATTGGCCCCATGCAGTCAATATTTAGTTGATTTTTTTGCAGAAACTACTCTGATTGGCTGATTGCTCTTTTAATCTTTGGTGCGAGTAGTTGCGGCGCACTATGTTTGATTGACTGTTTTTATATCCATTTGCTGGCTCAGGAGGAAACAAGCCGATAGCTTTCATGCTATTAAAGCTTGGCCCTCCATCACAATGACATGTTTTTAATTACACCCCCATTACTGTGGGCTCCAACATACAGGCTCATAAAGTGCATAATGAATAATGTGAAAAAAAAGTGATTCTTTAATATATGAGTCCAGATGTACTGTACTGCATGTGTGATAGTAAGTGCACATGTGGTATTAATAGAGGTAGCCAAAACAAACAACAAAACTCAATTGCACAATTATAAATAGATGCCTGCTTTTAAGAGGTCTCTCTGTACATAATTCATTGGGAAAATCTGTTAAATGATGACTGAAATGTCTCTTTATTAAGACTGTAATTAAGAGGGGGATGTGAAAGGAAAATATAAGCTTGCTGTTGCAGAGAAAAGGGGAGAAAAGGGCCTGGACATGAAAGCATTATGTCCTGGTGAAAAGGTATTCCAGAGATCTGCATGGATGAAATCATGCTTAATCCAAAAAGTCTGCAAATATCCTGCTTAATCCTTGCACACTCATCACAAGTAATTGCAGTAGGTGGGGGGAACAATGTGTTTGCATTCCTCTTCAGTTCAGGTCTTTGTGCATGAAGCTCAAGAACGAACTATCCGAGTGATTCTTTGCTGTGGATCTTTTGTTCGCTTGCATCAAAGCAGAAACTCTTTGCATCGGCTGCAAACCGATCTTTGATCGAGATCCACGAGGTCACAAGGTCCTGAAGCTTTTAATTATATTTTCTTTATAAACAATACCGTCTTTTCATGCTTCTCTCTTTTCAAACTTCCCATTGATATCTTCCTTCTCTGATTTATCCTCCGTGTACTGTAAAAAGGCAGAGACGCGCTATACCAGCCGGGCCGGTTTCTGGGTGTAACTTTGACTTGAAAATGACCTCACTCTCGGGGTTAACCTATGTCATCTAATGATCAGAGTGGCGGTCCCCTAGAGTGAATTACCTCAAACATGACTTTTCCTTGACCTACTTTTTTTTTCCCTCTGTGAGGAAAGTAGAGCCGACTATTAAGGGAGGAAGTGACTCTGAATAAATAGGAGCCTATACAGTGCAGCCATTGTGCTTTGTTCACACGTTAGTGGGTGAACCATTCATGCTATTAAACATTAACCTTTCCCCTGCCAAAACAAGACTGGAGTGCACACGCAGAGATCCATGGACATGTGCATGCTGTTCGTGCACACAACTACTATTACTACTACTACTACTACTAGTGATGATAACAGCAAAAATTATAATAGGATTAAAGGAGCAATTTATATACGCAGAAAACTGCACATACTGTACACACAATCAAACCCCCAACCCCCTCACACACACTCACAAAGCCCATGCACACACATGTGCATGCATACCCAGATGCATTAATAAATGTTAGATGCCTTCGAGCAAAGATTAACTAATGAGAGCAGCCCCCCTTTTTGTCCAGACTGCTGCATGTTTCTCATAAAAAAAAAAGGAGCGGGAGGAATGAGAACCATTCATTCTGGCTTCTGTTAGGCTCACTAAATTCATCTTTCCTCACAGGATATCATTACAGTGTCTCACTACATCGGCCCTTGGCTTTAGAGTTTATCTGGTGGTCATACGGTATGATATAGTAGACATAACTATGCCTTTCTTCTGGAAAGTCCGAGCCACTATTCAGCCCCGAAAAAAGCAATAAATATGTCTGAGTGCCTCAAATATGAGGTCAGATAAGATACTTTTAAAGGGGAACAGCCATTATTTACAACTTCAGTTGGCACTGACTAAAATTAAAAACACAAGAAATGTGTTAAACGTATCATACCACTAGGGCCAAATCATATTGGTATGGATTACACTGCCATGGGGGCTGTATTTGCTCAGTAAATTGGCCAAATTGTTATTTCCACACATTATGGGCTAAAGATTGGTCCAGTACTACACTGTTTTCTCCCAGCAGCCTCATGCATCATGGATAACCACTCACGACAGCTATTTCCTGTCCGGTAATCGACAGCCAAGTCACTGTGACACTAAATCCAGA
The DNA here is from genome assembly GCA_916700815.1 of Helicolenus hilgendorfi. Taxonomy (NCBI): domain Eukaryota; kingdom Metazoa; phylum Chordata; class Actinopteri; order Perciformes; family Sebastidae; genus Helicolenus; species Helicolenus hilgendorfi. Next base: position 5,698 of record CAKALG010042165.1, read on the forward strand.
TTGTTTTTAATTTCAGCCTCATATACCTGCTGATCAAAATGAATGTGAGGCCCTGAGCAACAGAGCTGAAGCCGATTTGGTCAGGTGATGAAACTGTACCTAACAAAGAATTCCCTTTTTTTTCATGATGCATGCGTTTCAGGCTCAATGCAATCACTCCAACATCTGCTGCTTATTAAGACGTTGCAGTGGTTACTACAGGTGCAGTAAATTCCCCACACTGCTTAGGATATTTATTGCTTTTGGGTTTACAGTCGGTCGGGCAAAAAAGGGGCTGAAACACGCCATGGGAATCTTTCATGCCATTAAAAAATAATTTGGCTGCGTGGGACCCTTCTGTGGCGGTTTAATCTGCCAGGCACATGCTCCTGTGCGTTGTGCGGAAGAGGAAGCAAGTGTGACTGGTTTGACAACCAAATTCCCTGCAGAGGTCGCTGAAATAAGGGCAGAGAGATATCAGGACCTCACCAAAACAGACACGTGTCACAACAATCAGACTGTTGAATGCATGTATGTTGATTTGCACAAAATAATGGTCTATTTGACTCTAAATGGGACCATAATTTACTAAATGAACATCATGCTGTATTGAAGAAGACTTGAAACTAGCGATTGAGACCATAAACTCATGTTTACAATGTTTACTGAGGCAATAAATCAAGTGAGAAGTAGGCTCATCTTCTCATAGACTTCGATACAATCAGACTTCTCTTTGCAACCACAGGAGTCGCCCCCTGCTGGCTGTTACAAAGAATGCAAGTTTAAGGCACTTAAGCATTGGCTTCGCTTTTCAGACTCGGAGGTAGCCTACTGCTTTGCACTTGTTACATAATGTTGTTACGCTTGTTGCAGTAGTTACGTTGTTGCGATTGTTACATTACGTTGTTGCATTTTTATTGTAACAAAAACCATGATATTTTTTCTAACCTTAACCAGGTAGTTTTGTTGCCTAAACCTAACCAAATGTTTCACAATGTTAACCATGTGACATTCTGCATTTCTGCAAGGGTGATACGAGGCTGATATGAAACATGTTTTTGGTTCAGAAATGTTGACATTCAACGTATCACATGGTTTGCATAAACATGCAATGCAAACTTTTTTTACTGGGTTTTACTGGGTTGCAATGCAGACACATATCCACTTGCCCGGTGAAAGATCATTTATTCAGTGCGGGTATTTAGTGTGATCCAATGTGAGCTGTCATTACCTATATCTTCATCACATGCTTGTGTACATTGTGTATACAATGTGTGTGTACACTGTGTGTATTTTAATAGTGAGTATGAATACAATTCGTTCTATATTTGAAGATGTTTTAAATCAATACAGTTTGAGTGACAGCTAGATAAAGCTACTTAATCTTTCTTATCTCCACACATGACTGGCCCCACTGATCAGAAACCATCTCATGGCAGAATTTCACAGATAATATTGATCACTGTGTCCACCAACAACTGACCTGCTGAAGTGCCTTGAGCTAAAAAACACCTCTACCTCACTCACACCCACTCAAATAACTTGTTCTTTTCACTAATGTAATAAATGATGATGCTAATGATGCTAATATATAATCAACAGTCAGGATTGGCTGGCTTGGAGAGAAGCATCACTGTCATCAAGCCACTGTTCCAGTGCATCAGTTGCTGGCAAGTAAATATCCATCACCTATACTCAGTATAATTTCCTCTAGATAATTAGTATCTTTATTTTCAATTCTATTCTTGATATAATGCCACATGTGTCCTGGCAGCTCCAGTAACACAGCTATTAGACATGCAGTTGGACCCAAAACCTCTAGGGGGCTCACCAATACTAACTGTCCTATTACCCACAACTGCTCCACTATAGAAAATGTAGTCACAGTGTAAATACTCTATAGATTTTACTTTTAAATTAATTAATATTTTCAGCATTCAAGGGTTGGGCAGAACAAAAAAACATTTTTAAACCTGTTTCGCCTCAAAAGAGAAAAACAGGTTTGTATGATAGAGAAGAGTCTGTGTCTGTGTGTGATGGGACCCATGACAAATATGTTACATCACTGCTCAAGGAGGAGATAAGAGCATGACAGAAAGCTCAATGAGACCTGTGAAGATCCATTAAGACAAACAGTAGCAGGGCTCTCAGACAAGCTGTGTCCTCCCCTTTTTACACCGACAGAAAGTGGATAAAAAAAGCAAAACATCACACTGATAACGTTGCGTTTGCAGACCACAGTACAGCTCCCTCTCCTGCCGACTTCACTTCTTAAACCTCTTAAAACTTCAAGTCCTGTCATCAACAGGTGGAAAAATATGACCCGTGAAATCCCTTTAAGTGAGGGGGTCAAAGGTCACAAGAAATGCAATCGGTCCCAGCACTGAAAAGACTGCTGTGTCGTAATAAAATAATGTGATACTTTATTGATCCCTGCTACGACATGCTCCATTTCCACGCCCCTTTATCTACAGGGAGGCCAGACCAGTGACCCTGAAGGGGGCACGGTTGTAATGAAAACTAAAGCATGTCAGATAATTTCCAGCAGGGGTGCTGCACTCAAGAGGTCGCCTGACTGAAGGGTGGTCTCTCTTTAACTATGAGGTCAACCTGGCCAAGTGGGCAGGGCAGACAGCTGTTGACACCTGCTGCAGAGGCAAAGCAAAACATCTGCAGATCATATCGGATGGCCTAACCTGATACCAGTAGTTTGTGTCTGTGTGTGTCTGTGTGTATGTTACTCATGTTGTGGGGACATAAATCTGTTTACACAGTCACTCTGTCCAGACTCGCCTTGCTTATGGGGACAAAATGCAAGTATATGCATACTTTTTAGGTTGAAGACTTAGTTTAGGGTTAGATTAAAGTTAAATTTGGGGTTAGGGTTAGGATAAGGATTAGGCAAGTGGCAGTTATGGTTACTTTTAGGGTAAGTTTCTGGCCATGAAATTAATGTAAATCAATGTCCTCTAAAGTGATGGAAACGTGTATTTATGTCATATTCTGTCTATAGCTTTCCCACAGAAGGTCAATAATATGTATATATTCGCCTAAAACAGATCAGTAATGAGGAATTATAAAAAAAGGGATCTCAAACTTATATTATTTCATAGTATATAAAGAAACTCCAAGAACAATTGTATTATTAAATAGATATTAGGGCTGCACGGTGGTGCTGCCGCCTCACAGCAAGAAGGTCGCAGGTTCAAACCTGGCTTGAGGCCCTTCTGTGTGGAGTTTGCATGTTCTCCCCGTGTTAGCGTGGGTTTTCTCCGGGTTCTCCGGTTTCCTCCCACAGTCCAAAGACATGCAGGTTAGGTTAACTGTTGACTCTAAATTGCCCGTAGGTGTGAATGTGAGCATGAATGGTCGTCTGTCTCTATGTGTCAGCCCTGTGATAGTCTGGCGACCTGTCCAGTGTGCACCCCGACTTCGCCCAAAGCTATCAGGGCCACTGTAACATCAACTTTTGAAAGTGTAGGAACTTAAAATACAGGTGAAAATTAGTTTAAATTATAAAAAATATATATATTTATGCTATCATAAATAAAACAAGCCTTAAACGTTGCTCACAGTTGCTAAAAAACAATTAAAACACAAACTAATATCCAGTTCTTTCATTAAAAATAGCCCGAGTTGAATAACATAAGACGCCCTCGAGCCCTTGAAGGATTTAACTTCCATAACTGTTATGAAATTAATGATATGCACAAAGTGTTATCTGAGAAATGATTACAAATTATGATAAGGTTTTGTACAGCCACAGCTGCAGGCTGCTAATGATAGTGAACGTATAGAGGTGTGCAAGCACATGTGATGTTGTGTGAAAAGCGGACACACCAAAGCTAAAGTGAAGTTTTTCAACCCCTTGGGCAGCGACTGAAACTCGTCACCACACAACAGCTTCTCCTCAGGTTACAATGGCTCCCCGCCCCTCAATGATTTCTTGGAGCCTCTAATTAGTGCCCACACTTGTGTTTGGCATCCAGAGAAAGGAAGATTGAGTGTCAGTCTTTTCACTACAGCCGTCTATTTGCGTTGACCCTCTGGTATTCCGCGTCTGAGCTCATGAGCCTGGATTTAGACATAATATCGGCACCAAAATCAGCCATAATATGAAGAATAAACCCATCCAACCTCACTATTTCTCCTTTTAAATTATAAAATGATGTATGTCAAGAAAATGTAGTCTCTTATTTGAAGTAAAAATCTCTTAAAATGATCAATTGTTTAAGCAAATATATCTCAATTGCTTAATTTATGAGGCACAATTTTATAAATAAACAAGTAACTTCTCGGAGACACAGTTTAGAAACACGAAAGCAATAACCGAGAAAACAATAAAAGTGTAAAACAAAGAACCAGAATCTTAGGCTACACCCACACTAATACACTCGAATCAGGGAAAGATGCGTTCTGACTGAAATGATCCCATCAAGAAGTGAACGTGGGTTTCTGCGTCATAATTTTTAAAAGGTCTCTGTTTCTGCCCGTCCAGACTAAAATGCAACCCTGGAGTTTTAAAACTAAAACGGGTCAACAGCTTGTTCAAACTTCTCCATTTTAGGAGCTTGAAATTACAATCAAGGCCTGACCCTTACATTACTGCAGGGTGCCCCGTATCAACCCTGTCAATTTCCTGTCAGTTGTCAAACTCAGAATCAATATCAAAGTTAATTATCAACTGGACGGATTGAGCAACAACAAAGAACGTAAAAAAAGGCTGTGAGATGTTTCTCACAAACACTGGGAGACGGGCCTAACTTAACTTCCCCTTCTGGCTGGGAACCAGGCGTTGACAGATGAACCACATCTTTTTTAAACTTCTCTCCACAGCTGTGGACGGGAGCTCCAGGCTGCTTTGTAGTCACATCTGTGAGCTGGACAGCTGGATGTTGGGAGAAAATTACAGTTTGATCTGTGGCGAGCCGGATTGGAAGACAGCTTTGCCGTACCGGATCCAGACACTGCGATTAAGGCTGATCAAAGATGCAGGTTTTTGCAATGAACGTTGCGGAGAGGATTGATAGCTGATCACAATCCACTTTGTAGCTCCCTGGCTCTGAGGCAGAAAAAACTCAAAATCTGCAATGAACAGTTCGGAAAAGTTTAATAATGTTTCCAACTGATGACTTCTAAAGTGGTCTGGACGCACGTATCTGCGCTGGAATCTCACTAAAACCTAGGTTGCAACTTGGATAACGGCCAAGTTCGCACACTGAGTGAATCTGTCATCACACATCTTCCTCCCCTTATCCCATTACTTTAATCTGATCTTAAATCATGAAAATCCAAGTAACATAGACCTCCCAATGCTCCCTGTATTAAATTTGCCGGCTATTAGAACATTTAGAGCATTGTAGCCACAAAGTAATATCCATTTAATCACAACAGCTGTCTGGAATTCCCAAAAAATCAAACAATTTACATAGCAAACATAACCTCCGAGCAACCCTTTAAGAAGCTTGGAGCAATGCAAGAGAATCTGGGTAAAGCCTCCAAAGGTTTGATGAGATTTTCAGCTGTGGCGAATTGAATGATTAATCCGAAGCAGCAGACAAGGAGACAAGGAAAAGAACATTTTAATTGTGGCAGTTAAAGAATAAGATTCTCTGGTCTCTGGCTCTGCTGCCAGATACAGATCGATTTCTTTAAGCGGGTTGCCCTGGATCTCTAATTACTGCCACCCCACCAAGCCTCCGTAACCTTTTGGCCCAGCTGTCTAGAGAGGAGTTGCAGTGCAGTTCTCAGGGTAATGAAAGTATATTCCTTTCAACCTCTATTTACCAAGGGAGGGTTTGCTGAGCACAACTGCTCTTTTCCTGTAACATCCAGCTCTCACTCACACAGATATAGGCCTGTTGCTACCCACTAGCTTCTTGCTGTGGTCAAATGCACTGTGACGGGAGTTGTTGAAAGAGGTGAGCAGTGCGTCCAATTCGCCGCCCGAAAAAAAACTCTCACAGGGTTCAAACTGACGACCTCGTGGTCAAGAGCTTCCTTTGCTAATAATTCAGTCACCACCACCAAGTCCACTGCTTTCCAGCATCAGTGCCAAAACCAAAAGCATGTCCTCCATACTCCAGGGAACAATGTCTGCACATACATCCCAGCATAACAACTTGCCAAAGGGCTGGCTTTGCTAAACCAAGTAGGTTTGTACCTGGATATTCAGGAGTTGACATGAGTAGCAATTTGAGGATTAGGAAATGGGAAAATTGATGTTTCTGAGAGGAAACGTCTGAAGGCGAGGGCAGTGACTTAGTGTCTGCAGGTTAATTCCCATAAGAGGGGAATACAATTATTGTATAATTGCAATGTTGCTCACAAAGCTGCTCTCTATGGATCTATTCATCCAGGGGTTTCCAAAGGATTTGTATTTCAAACTGTAGCAGCACTGTTTAAAGAAATACACTGGAGTGTATACAGGAAGTGAAGTTACTGTTACTGATCTGCAGTACGATGGCTTTGCTGTGGATTCAATGCTTCAATTCAGCTGGATATCTGTCCGGCTGTTTTAGACTAATTCGTTGCAATAATTAAGGAAAACACTGGTCATTTGAAACAAGCCTGCTCCATATAAACACCTCCACCAACTAAATGCAAAACCTGCCGCTGTAATTGAAAAAGGTAAGTGATTATGACTTACTCACACCGAGCAAACCCAGTTGCTCGATAGATGTAATCGTAACTCATCAAACCATAAGTCTCTTATTTAACAGGGGGGATTTAGTTAAGTCTCTTTAGTAACCCCTTCTTTTACCCTCGACGACCTTTACACACACATACATGCGTCACCATGACTAATAAATGCTGGCGACTAATGTGATGTCACCAAACTAATTTTTATGTGCCTGTTTGGGGAATCGTTTTTAGACATGACAAATAAATGGAGATGCTAAGCACTTAGCTCCCAGTTTGTCTATTTAATTGTCTACACTGGTCATTAAGCCTCCGGCTGTCCACCGTCTCACAAAAGGCCTCCAAGCACTCATAAAAAACGCCTTTCAATCATCTGTGTCCATTTGCCTCTAAACATAACCCTGCTGTTTGATGCAATTGTTATCAGGAAAACATAAACAAGAAATGGAAGAACACAACCAGCTGCTAAAAGCTTCATTTTATCTTTAAAAACAATGAATATTCATGAAGCAGCACTTAGAAACAATAGCCCTGTAATTACTTTCCAGACAAACGTAACAAAACACATTCCTTTCTCTCCAGTGCTTTGAAAAGCTGATATTTGGGTAAATACGTCTTCTTCATAAGTCAAATAGGCAATAACAAGCAGACACCACTAATTAGCATGTATATGAGGAACTGCAGAGTTAGTTTCTAATAAATCACAAATGATTAGTGAATTGTTTGGTGACTGACCAGGAAAAGCTACTAGACCACCAAGACTGAATATGTATTTAACCATCACACAGATTCATAAGTATTATACCTGCATGAAAGCTGCTCCAATCACTATTTTTTAAATGAACAATGGATTAAATTACTAATGTGAAAGGTGTTGCTTGTAGTGACAAACTCAGTGCTATGCCAAAGTTAGAAAACTAGCTGGTGAACATAGTGGAGCATTTAGCAACTGAAGAGCCAGATATTTCCCTCAGGAGATGGTGGAGACCAAAACAGAGATTAAAGGAGAGTGAATATTGGACTTAGATTATGAGTGATGAGAAGCAGAGGGGAGTAATTGACATTTTTTGACAAAAAAATGGCTACATATATCAAATGAAAGCTCGTGATGAGCTCTTTATACTGTCAAAAGGGTACATGTGAAGTCTAAACCAATCCAGAGTTATTAAACAAAAACCAAAAGGCCTGTCATTGAGCACACGGCCAAAAGGGCGCAAGTGTAAGAAAAGAGAAAAAATATATTTTCAATAAATGTAAAAATATTGTTCATTAAATATATCGTCATCCACATGTTTATGAAGCTTTAATATTAAAGATTGAATTTCATAAACAAAGTCAGGACAAAGTATGGTAAACTTTTCATTTGGCTCTCCTGTAAAGTTGGTCAAATGTCACTTTTGCCCCTCCGATTCTCACCCCTAAGTAGCCAGAAACATGATTCAAAATAAACTATAATGTTGTATTTACTGGATGTCTTATCAATTTTATAAAGGATGATAGGCCTATATGTGTTGTGTTTACAGCTTGATGCACTGTCCCCAAGTGGGCAAGAAAGCCAATTATTGCACAATGAATCACTCCTGAGTTTTTGATTTTATCCCATCACTCACTTCCAACAACAACATGCTAAATAGTCTTCTACGACTTTATCTAATATGTGAACAGTACAGACAGTGTTGGACAGCGAGACATTAACATGTTACATCAGTGTTACACATTTTGGAGGGTTGTTTGCTGTCTTACCAGGAGTTGGTCTCCAGTCTGGGATGTGTTAGTTTGGCACAGAAGCTTGAGGTGAGGGCAGGCGGCTAGTGAGTAACTCCAAAGTTGTCTTCAATGTACATAGTGTTGTGTCTTAGCTGCTATATCTAATCACCGGTCACCTGGTTTTGTTTTGTTCAGTTTAATTTTGTGCTTGTCACAGCAGGAGAAGCACAGCTGAAACAAATTTCACTAACGATGTCAGTCAGTTTCAATGTCATCAATTACACCTGTGCTGCTCATGCTATAACAAGCCACAATGTCTGCTGGGAAAAAGGTCCATTAAGGTAGGGTAATTAGCTGATACTTTTTGCTCATTATGAATGCTTCTTTGTTTACGATACCCCTTTGTTAATGCTTTAATTAATGCTATTATTACAATATTCTGCAACCAGTGACCAGATGAGAACTGATCAATCATCATCTAATAGCTACAAAATTGTTATTTGTGTCAATTATAAGCCCTTGGTAAAGTTAAGATGACTCATTTGTGTCATTTGTGTGATTTATTTTATTTTTTTTGGTTAAGTTTTCCCACATCAGGGTCATAAAGGACAGAGGGTGTAATATCCTGTACAGATTGTAAAGCTCCATGAGGCAAATTTGTGATTTGTGATATTGGGCTATAAAATCGACTAGACTTGAATACATGAGATATTGATATTACTCCTAGTAACAACACTGGAGGTAGTATCAGAATCAGATTTATTTGCCAAGTAGGTGTGCACATACAAGGAATTTGACTTTGTTTTGTTGTTGTTGTTTTTTTGCATGTCTCTTGATATACTTATACAGAAATAGAAATAACAGCTAGGAACAAGCACAACAAAGCTGGACTTAAGGTAAAGAATAGACAGGACTGTTATGTAGACAAATACATGAAGAAAATAGGTGTCTATATAAAGAGTAAAGGGTTATTATAGCCACAGCCCTGAAATAATAATAATAATAATAATAATAGCCCATATTTGGCAGTGATTGATGACTATTGTCTTTTTCATGTACCCCAAAACAACTATCTCCTACAAATGATATTTATCATAAGGTGGTCTTTAATGTATCATCATTTATTTGATTCTTTTCACTATCAATCATTTTTAATGCATTCCAAAATTGTAGTTATCTACATTTTTAATGAGCATGTTTGATGATGCAAGACCACATTATTGTGAATTCAAGTTATGGTCTCGTTATTATAATTTATATTTTTGGAAAATAGACTTGGTCACAAAATTGCTTGTTTTGGAATTTCAGTGTGCTTCAGTGCTCTCTTTGAAATGTAATGGCATGTAAAAAGAAATGCATGATATGTAGCTACTGAACTGATGTGGGTTTCTGTTTTCATAACAAAAAAAGGCTTTGTAAGAGCAGAGCGATGGATTGACTCTGTTCGGCTTAATAGAAATACTGGCAGCAACTGAGTGGTGAAAAATGCTTCATGTCATGCAAACATGTCAATGATCCGCCTGAGAAAATCCATCACCGCGAGCATCCGATGCTGCAAACTACGCCAAAAAACAAGCCAACTCAGTGACCCGCTTTACATCTCAGCTAAGGCCTGTCAACAGGTGTGAAGGCAGACAAAGTGTTGAACAAACGCTGGCTGTCAAGGCACAAAATGAAAGATAGATTTTGACAAACCGAGTTGTGCATGAAAGATCTGCCTTGTCAATGGCATCTCATTAGTTGGCGTGGTTCCGGGGCCATTTTAATGCTGTCGTCTGTAAAAGCCCTAATTAGAGGCAGCTGAACAGATGTAAGATATGGAGGGAAAGAAAAAAGGAGGCGGGGGAGGGAGGGGGCTTAACACCTTTTCTGCTAACCGGTTGGTAACCTGTCTGACAGAGTCTGTCGCTCTCTCAGCATTACTCATTCAGAAGGCGTTCTTTCAAGCTGTTATCACACAATCTTTCCTGTGAAGAAGAATGGAGTGAGAATATGAAGAGATATGAAGAGGGACAGCATAGTGTTTAACATTCTGGTCAGTCTGTTTCATATAGCTTCAAAGTGCTATTCTGCAAAAGAATCTGCATATCTCTATATATTATTTATTTAATGTGAGCACTTATTACATCATTGTATGTTTGTACTGTACTTCTCACGGACCAACTGTTAAACAAACATTGTGAACAGTACTATCAGGCCCTTTCCTTGATTTTTGGTTTGGTTTGAGTATCTGCAAAAATGTAAAATCTTTGAAATTACATTACATTTCGTGGCTATTTCACAAACTGCTGTGCGACTGGGCTGAAATATCTCATAACACAATCATCTGACATGTAACATTTCAGAGAGATATATAGACTTGTTTTTAGACAATGCATCTTGAATATCTCATTAAGTGAAATAATTTTCACTTGTTCCATTGGCAGATTTTTTTACTTATTACAAGAAAAAACTTTTTTTTCCAGTGCAAAAAAAGGTGCGGCAGTAGCTCAGTCCATATGGACTTCGCTTGGAAATCTGAGGGTTGCTGGATCAAGTCCCTGTATGGACCAAGTGCATCCTGTGGACCGACGGCTGGAGATGTGACAGTTCACCTAATTTAGATTTACAAAAACTTTTTTTCCAGTGCAAAAATGGTTTGTGTGCACAACTGGACAAATCAGCAACAGTTGTCTGCTGTGTACACTGATGCGCTAGTACAGCCCCGAATGTTTAGCGTGTGATTTATGCCAGACTAAGGCAGATAAATCTGAAAACAAGTGCTGACACAATAGAAAGACAGCAACCAACCATGTGTGCAATGTACACGTTAACATACAGCAAATGTGCCAAGGCTGGAAACACAATGAAAACACCAATAAATAGTGTTTTCCTTTTCCGAATGCCCATTACAGACTTGAGTGGCGACCTGCCCAGTTTATGTCATGTTAATTACCACCTGGACTCCTTCCAGACCAAGTACACTATCTTTAACTACACTCAAGATTAAAGGCCTTGCACCTACGCACATTATTTTTTAACACTTTTTTTTTTTTTAGGATTTCCAGACACTCTTGTTTCTACGTCTCCAGCTGTAACTCTATGTTGTGTCAACACTGAATAGATCATTCTCACGGTGAAAATTTCCACTTGTCAATCACACGTCTAATTAATAACATTAATAAAGTCTACGCTGCATTTAGTTATGCCAGTTCTACTGTGGGTCCCCTGTGTTGTGCATTCTGACCCATTGGCACGGCTCACTGGCACACCTAAATGGAGTCCAACCATAATTAAGTTTATTAGTAACACCTGTGCTCTTCCTGCTACGACAAGTCAAAATGTCTGCTGTGAGAAATGTCTATTAGCTAGCCAAACGCCTCCAGGATTAAGATTAATTTAATAATATTTGTTTCGGAACAGTGTAGCCAAAATAAACCCTACACCATCCAGTAAACTTGCCCGGTACTTCCTGATATATACTGGCTGATGTGATGATTTGTGGTGGGCTTCCTTGGCAAACAACTATCAACCAGTTGGCACATATCACATTACTTCCAGCTCTAAGCTTATTCTTGTGTGTAATTCCAGATCTTTTTAAAACTTGCCTGTGTTTTCACCACTTGACTGAATTTGTCATAATCTGTATTCCTCAACATGGTGCTGAGCCACGCAACATCTGGGCATTGAGCCGTTTCCTCTCCACACCTCTGCACCAAGTACCCAACCACAACCAGAATCAGATTCCCTTTTTAATCATCAAGTAGGATACATTTAATGTGGCATCATGTGCAGAGACAAATCAGTTACACATTGTACGCGCTGGCACACAGTGCAAGGACATGTAGAAAGAGTTTCGCTACTGTACTTCAGACGTCAATGTCCAAGTAACAAGAGAACCGAATGTGAAAAATAACTGGATATGTCGAACTGACTTACTGGAAGAGCCTACGTGATTCGGCGCTGGGCTGTTGAATGAATCAAGTATATTCTTCCAGTAAATCAGTCTGGGTTGCCAAGTTTTTACATCGTACAAGGACAGCAGCTCCTCACGCTGCAACAAAATTACAAATTGCACGTTGTATCATATTCACCACAAGTTTCCTGACAGTTGAGAGTTGGATAGAAAAGGCAAAACCAAGTGTCAGGATATTATGTACCTCTGCCCTTAAAAAAATCATTGTGAAGAATCATTAAACGGTATTAAAGTATGTCCTCTATTACCCTTTTTTAGTGAGTGTTACGGTAGAGTACAATTCCAGATCACCAACAGTAAGCTGGTGTGAGCAGTAAGCTGTAGCTCCAAGACAAAACATTTTCCAGTATTACCGAGGAGCTGGCTTGAGTATGAGGTCATTTCACTCGTATTTTATTAAATGGAGATTGCTGCAGATCCTGTTCAATGCGCAGACAGCTACACTCAAACACGCACACACACACAGTTGGCAAAATCATTCCAGTCAGTCATAAGACCTAATAGCTAATGTGCATTTTCATTCCATTTGGGCCGTAGAAATGGATACCCTCCCGTGGGGAACCGAGTGTAAGCATGCCGTGGCGAGCGTATCCAGTCTGCACCGAAAACCTATTTGTGCTTCGGGAAAAGCCATACATTCTCAAAATAGTCTGTGTGATTGGGTTACCGTCTCTGTATGCCACTGGCATAGTGTCGTATATCACATCTCACCATGTGCTAGGTGACATAATCCAGCCAGCATGGGACGGAGCTATGCCGATGATTACTGGGACAGGTGTGTTTTTTATCCAGCCCCCACCCTTCTCCCGCCCCCCCCCCTAGTTAATGCATTAGAGCTGGGATATTTCACATCTCTATTTAATAGCTTCTGGTTCGTTTCTCACTCTCCTCCGATGGCACATAAAGGAGACACAGTGGTGGTTTGATTTCTGTGGGCATGCATGACTTACGAGTTAGTATTGTAAGTATTTTTAGGTAATGGAAACTGATAGCAAGAAAAATTGATGCGCCGCTGGGATGCAAAAAAAATGTGATTTGGTTAAGTTTTACATTTTCTATGCATATATGAACTCTAGCAAGCCAAACAAGACCAGTGTTCCAGTAGTATATCGAACCTAAAGTAGCCTACACAAGGCCGGACTGCAGGAAGTACACATCTAACAAGTGATTGACTTTAGTATTAAGACTACTACAAAAAAATCAAACAGAGGGTTGATCGAAAGGTTATTATTTGTTCAAGTAGACCAGCCTGGATGATCAAGATTATTGGTTGAAGGTTAATGTAAAGTAACAGAAATGTCATCAACTGGAATCATGAGTGTAGTGACTGGTGAGCTTACAAGTTACTATTATTGACATTTACTAGAAATGTATAATGTAGCAGCAACCTGCCATGTATAAAATCACATATAGGGTGTGCAGTTTCAACATGAATGCACTAGTCCGAAACAATATGTGTCAATATATGCAAAGAGAAATAAGCCAACATTTGAACCTGACAAGCAAGTCACCATTAACCTTGCACGGCAGCTGGATTCTCGAAGATGTCACGAGATCACGCACGAGTCGCAGGATCAAATTGAGAGTACTTCCTCAATGAAAGATAAGATTCGTTAGTTTGATTGACAGATGGTTGGAATGATGGAGTTCGAATCAAGAGACGACATGTACGACCGCATTGTTTCACAAGTAGCCAGTTTACAAGCTCATTTTAAACCAATAAAAAGCTAAAGTGTCATGAGATGATAGCCGGTGGATTCCGAGATTGCATTTCGGCCAATGCTTAACTATTTACTAATAACTATCCACTATTTACCTGCATGCAAACAAAGCCCACTCAAATTGGAATAGTCAATACTACTCAGACTCTAAATGGAAACCAGAATGCTTGCGGTACCAAAATCGTGTCCCGTTGCCTTCAGATTCTGCATTCATATGCAGATCTACTACCATCGTTAGTACCTTGCAAATCCTTCCTGTGTTAAGGTCTGATTGAGCACAAACCTGAGCAGCAGTACACTGTAACTCCATTCAGTAACAGTGTAGAATACAAGATGGGGTTTCAAATGTGTTTTGGCATTCATTGTGTTATTGATTAAGCTTAATTATCTTGTTTTTAATGAGCCCATTCCATTAAATGTACCCTAATACATTCTGTAAATACATGTGCACACTTTTTATTTGCACAACAATGTTATGAAGTCCGTAAAAAGCTGTAACTGCGGTCACATCTTCATTATATTCCCCCTTTAACTGCTCAGACTAGACATGCATAATATCATATCTGCACAGAGGTGTCTAGTGTGTGCTCTAAACTGCATGAGGCTTCTCAAGCATCAGTAACTCTCATTGCTACTTTCTAAAATTAGCATCATTAATGATGGTGCTTGATAAGCGTGAAATGTCTCTGCTGCATCGGATGAATCCAGTAGCTCGGTTTCACACATTAGATCCCTCGTATAATAATGAAGAGGAGGGAGAGGGGGACATAATAAAGTGAGACCAATTGAGTTTGTTTATGCCTTAGTTTGCATACTATGACCTCTGAGACTGCAACCAAGCAAAGTGGCTACATTGTCTACAATGTTTCTGTGGAATTCTCGAGGAAATGCAACATAAACAACTTATTTTATTAGAACGGGAACAGACTGAAATAACTTTGGGTCATTTCATGGTCACAATAATCAATATGTTAAATAAATGTTTTCTTTGCACAATGTGTTGCCATAACGGATTTTCAGAATAAATGTCTGGAGCATTATAAGGGATTTTATTTATATAATTATTAAGTTGTTCAATTATTGAAGGCGTCTTTCATGAACTAATAGTGCATTACAGGTTAAAAAGTAGATATTCTTCACAAATAGGAACAGAATGGAGCACAAATAGTGACTAATATGCACACAATAAGGAATAAATGGTTGGTTGTTGGTTACGTTTCATTTAGCACCTGATATAGAGCTTATCAGGGAAGAAAGTGGCCAGTATGCAGATCATTAGACACGGGTTCATTAGCAGTCGGTTCTCTATTGACTTATATAGTGCTTGATTCAGGAACTCTGCCTCATTGCAAAGTGTTGCCAAGAGACTCTTATTCCATCATAAAAGACACAGCTGTGGGTTTCTTCGGCACTTGATCTGGGTCAAGCTCCCTGTCAGTCAGCTGCAAGGTGATGCCCATGAAGTAGAGTCATTACAGGACACTTTGAAAGAGAACTCTCTGATAGGAGGTGATGACATCTGCCAAGCTATGCAGACATGCCCTCCAGAGACGTTGACCAAGGTCAACTCATCTTGCTGCCAAGATTTTCAGTCCAGTTGCCGTAAGACAACCAATCCTCACAGGACGACTGAGGTCTGTATAAAAAATGTGCCATACTGCAACGTTTCAAACCTCACAGCCTTGAATGCTTTATCAATGGAAGCCTCTGTTTTAGAGTTTTGTCACAACAAGAATGATAATTGTTGTTGCCAGCATTGGATCAAACAATCTTTTAGAGCTCCTCTTTTTTTCCATACATACATACACTTAGCTGAAAAAGATAACTACACTTTCTTGCCTTGACATGCTTGGGTTTCAGTACAAAATGCACATACGTTACCATAGTATTACTCAATTTAGGGGGACTCTACTGTACTGTTTTTCAGTTTTTTAATGGAAATGGCAATTCTGATCTGCATTGAGTTAAGTTTAATCCTCCTTAAAAAAGACCTATTATGCTTTTGCGCTTTTCCCATTTTCTTCAGTGTGTTATATCGTTTTTGTGTGCATGTAAAAGGTTTGCAAAGTGACAAAGCCCAAAGTCCACGCAAAAGGGACTTCCACACAGGAATACTGCTCCTAAACTGCCTGAAACGCCTTGCTTGAAGTCACGCCTTTTTTACCGTAATGTAGTGATGTCAC
Organism: Helicolenus hilgendorfi; assembly: GCA_916700815.1. Lineage (NCBI taxonomy): Eukaryota > Metazoa > Chordata > Actinopteri > Perciformes > Sebastidae > Helicolenus > Helicolenus hilgendorfi. The sequence goes on from CAKALG010042165.1 coordinate 21,885, forward strand.
CAAGTACCACATTTGCACGATACCTGCCTAGCGGCTAGTTTGGCACACCCACAAATAAAGCTAGTTAGAGCGGAGCTGGAGGAGAGTTCGAAGAGTTTGGTTTGGTTGACCAATCACAAGAGAGTGGTCCAGCTGACCAATCAGAGCAGACTGGGGTTTTCGGTGAGGGGGCAGGAGCTCAAACAGAGTGTTTCAGACAGAAGGTGAAAAGAGGTGCCACGAATGAGAAAAAATAAAACGTTTTTTTGAATATTAAAGCATGTGAACATATTCTAGTAGAAACCCAAAATACAAGTATGAACCAGAAAATTTGCATATTAGGTCCTCTTCAACGCATTCAGAGCTGCTATAAAAATGACAATCAACCCAGTAAAAAAAACAAAAAACCTTAGGGAGTTGAGGAAACAATGCTAACTCGCAGTGAATGACAGGTATTTGCTCTGACAAGTAATCTTGACTTTAGGCAGACATACTCCACCCTTCATGTTTAGACTAGACTGCAGCAGGCAGACACTTCCCTCTGCCCGACAGAATCAATGTTAGCACTGGGACTATTTACAGTACTGTGTTTAGAGGTCTAAATTTATAAACTGTACATTTCTCTGCTCTGGGAGCTCTCAGAGGCATGCACTTGACTCACAATTGCTCATTTTCTTTTTGCTTTGTTTTACTCAGTCTGCTTCATGTGGAGCTGCTTTGCTCGCTGCCAGCTGGTCAGACTGGAGCTACTTGAGTCATTGTGCAGAAACAGCTGATAACATTCACTAAGTCCTTCCACTAAGGAAGCTAAATTGCTTTTCGATTTGAGTCATTTCATCCCATAGATAAAGGGAAAAAAACATGATAGAAGTGTTATCTGTATTTATTTAGCTTTGAGAGAGAATGTGGCAATATCAAATCTTTACAAACTGCCAATGAAATGGTGGCTTTCAGAAGTAGCATTGGCAATGAAACAGTGACAAAGCCAAACATTTTAAATGATATTGCCAAGCTGATGGTGTAACGATCCTTATCTGAAAACTGGTAATATTTCAGAAATAGTGTTTCTTATTGGAGGGCAGTCAATGGAGGCAGGACAATGAGACCACTACAGAACCGCACTGATAAGAAACTGAAAGACGAGAAACCCGGAGCAACATCAAAGATATTATTTGAAGACATTATTTATCCAGGCGATGTTTGCTGAGCATGAATGCGTTTCCTCACCAACACCCTGATTTCTATTCAGACTGTTCCAGACACACCTGGGAGCTGCAAGTACACTCACTGAACTTCTGATACCACTCAGTAGCTTGGGGTCAAGTGCCTTGTGTAAGGGCACTTCAGTAGTAGCTAATAATGAGATAAGGGTGTGGATGCATTTACAAAAAAAAGCTATTATATTCTGTCACCAGCAGCTGATTTCAGTTGGGCAGTAGCAACCCCGACTGACCCCTACTCTACAGCAGTTTCAATCTCTCATACGTGAAAATGGTTGGTTTGGTTGGAGTATCACTTTAAAGCTGTCCTAATAAATATTTTGATATTAACAAAGGGTTAGATGTGAAAGTGGTTGTTTGTAGTGTCAAACCCACAAACAAGTATCACCACTCAACTCTACAGCTTTATTGTTTTGGTTTAGTTAAACCACTCTCATCAACCGGTGAAAAAGCTCATATAAACCCACTGTACACTACCTGCTCTACACCAAACAGTGCCGGACAAAGTTAGCAACTAGCTGGTGAACACGGTGGAGCATTTAGCAACTAAAGAGCCAGATATTTCCCTCAGGAGTTGGTAAAGATCATAGACTGTGCATTAAGATGGACGACACGTCGCCACTTCCTCTCACTGTACAGAAGTGAAGCCAAAATATCCGGGACGTCAATTGGAACCAGAGTCTGTGCACTAGTGGTTGGGCCGCTGGAGCCACGGTATCGAGGTCAAGCCC
>CAKALG010042167.1:0-34402 GCA_916700815.1 Helicolenus hilgendorfi
TGTTAGCGTGAGCCACCTCTGTAACTACATTTATGATCAAATCGACACATGTTCTATTACACAGACTTTCTCGTACAATTCCCGAGCCTTCGACTCAGCGACGACTTCACTCAGAGCAGCTGTCAATCATGATGTCACACCCTTTTTTTTATAGCATCAAATAACTAATTAAAAAACAAATTTATCAGAAAAATGAACACTTGAACGACCTAAAGTGACAGAAATCATCTTTGGGAAAAATGTATTTGACGTATTATTTGACTTTTTAGTTTGGCCCATGTCCCATCCGCTAACATGGAGGGGAAGATTTTATGACCTGTACTGCAGCCAGCCACTAGGGGGCAATTGAAATGTTTTGGCTTCACTTTTGGGGAGGTGTCATGTCATCCATCTTTATATAGAATCTATGAGATTAATACACACCAGAGCTATACAAGTTGGCTTTATTATCTGTTTAGCAGCCTCCTCCAGAAGCCAATAATTCTCGGTTCTTACTTCTACACATTGTGGGAATTTACCTTTATTTAGCACTCCATATTTCTCCTAGTAGTGGTTTTAACATTTAGGGGATACTTAAGAAAAATGCAGCGGTGGTGTGACTAACCTACCAAAAAGATCTTATTTAATACTCTACATTTCCTAATAAGGGCAAACATAGCAGCTCTCCAGTGGCTCAAATCTTAAATGAACCATTATGATTTATTATGACGCCCACATATTTAAGCAATAAACAATCCCTAGATCTACTCCATTACATATAAACTGAAATGAGCTATTTTCAGCTTTTTTACAACCACATATTGCAGCTGTAGTTTTAATACAATTGACCTCAAGCTTCCATTTCTTACAAGAATTACACACATGATCCAGTGCTTTGACATGAAAATAATACACATTTTACCATACCCAGTCCCCGTTAAACTCACAAAAAATAGATACAGTATTAAAAAAAAAATCAAATGATTAGATGTTTTTGTTCATATTCATTACTACATCCAGGAATTTGCTGTTAATATCTGCTTTCAGCAGTTTGTACCAGAATCCATCCCCCCCGACTGTATCACATGCCGTGCTGTAATCAATAAAAGAGAAGAAAAGGCAAAACAATACAAATCAATGTGTTTCAGTAAAGAGATGTGATCAGTGGTGGAGCTGCCTGAGTTTCTTTAAGGATTGTATTATCCACACAGAACATGCACGGCATTGTATTCAGGATGTTTGAGAATAGTTTAGCCAAACGACTCAGAACAGTGATACTTAATTATGTAATTATTACTCAGCTGCCAGTTTATATTCAGTCTTATTGATGTAAATGGGTTGGACAAAATATTACAAACACATCTCAGTATTCCCCGTATGTTTCCCAGCGACATGGAAGTGCTCTGCTGCGATATTTTGTCCTTTAACTTCCTGTCTACATCAGAAGTGAATGTGTCATGATGTGTAGGTTGACATCTGCTGCTTGCGACTACCATGCATCCTGTATTTATTGTGCCCGTTCAAAACGTACCTGTTCATTACTGGCAGATTGCTTGGCCTCCGGTATTGCTGCTTGCAGCTTTCTCGAGAACCGTTCATCCAAACAACTTCACACTTAACATTGCGCTTCAACATTTTCTCGTACAAGGGTTTGTATGATATCTTATGAAAAAATCCTTTTTTGTTTGTTTTCCTACGAATGTCCAGCAACACGTGTCAATTTCCACTTGTTACATGCATACCGTCTTTTCAAAATAAACTTCCGTCTTCACAGAAAACAACTTCCTTAGGTTTAGGCAATAAAATTACTTAGTTAGGTTTAGGAAGACATTGTGGTTTGGCCTAAAATAACTGGAAATGGAGTTACTTAAGTACGTAACTTAGGTGACAAGTAAATCAACGTTGACTTCTGGTTTCACACAGGACGCGAACTGCGGTCTCCTGGGTGAAAATCTGGTGTATTTTGAGCCCACCCATCCACCCTGATGTCCTCCCTACCCGGCGTTCGCTGCTATTTATATTTCCTGGTTCACGATTACGTTAATTACACACAAATTGATTTTGTGTGATATACACAAATTACACTGCATTAATTTTCATAGTTATAGCTACAAACTGTGTATGAGAACAGCCTGTTTAGCTAGAGCAATGGCAAGTTTATTTCTGTAGCAAATTTCGTACACAAGGGGCAATTCAGTGGGCTTTACATGAATAAAATCGAAAAAGGAAGAACATCCATATATAAAATATGATTAAAAGACAAATTATATGAAATAATCAAACAGAGTGTAATATAATTAAGCGATAAATATTATAAAAAGAAAATATAAAGTACATAAAATCGAAGAAAACATTGTAAAAACATTGTAGTTCAATCATAGACATGTGAAAAGACAAATATTTTGAACCTGGATATACAAAATTGCTACATTTGGTGCACATCTGAGATCTTCTCGCAGTTTGCATACAGCATAACAGTTAAATGCTGCTTCATGTTTAGTTGGGCTAGCTGACCTGAGTCCATGGATCTAAGAGCCCAACTTGGTTTATATTCTTTAAACATATCAAAGATATATTCTGGGCCTAAACCATTCAGTGATTTACACGTTAGTAGCAGCACTTTAAAATCTATTCTGTAACTAACTGGAAGCCAGGGTAAAGATTTCAAAACTGGAGTAATGTGCTCTGTCTTGGATAAAACTCTAGCAGCAGCATCATGAACGAGCTGCAGCTGCTTAATGGCCCCTTTGGGAAGACCAGTTAAGAGGCCATTACAATAGTCCTTCCTACTGGAAATAAAAGCATGGATGAGCTTCTCTTGGTCACTTTGGGACACCACACCCTTGATTCTGGTTATATTTTTAAGATGATAGAAGGCTGTTTTAGTAATTGCAATAATCTCTGTTTTGTCTTTATTTAGTTGAAGAAGGTTTTGCCTTATCCAATTATTTATCTGCTCTTAACTATGACACAGTGAGTCTATTGGCCTGAAGTCATCAGGTGAGAGGGCCAGATATATCATCTGCATAACTATGATAATCAATGCTGTTGGCCAAAAGCAGCATGTAGAGATTAAACACAAGAGGTCCAAGAACTGATCCCTGGAGAATTCCACATGTCATAGACAGTCTATCCGATTCATACCTGCCAATCGTGACAAAGTAACTCAGGCCCTCTAAATAAGACCTGAATGAAAAAAAGGACTGCTCCGGAAAGTCCTACTCAATTTGGATGCAAAACCTTCAGAGGAGAGCAAGCTGTACCCAGCGTGCCGTTTGGCGGTGTAACAGTTTGTGTAATCAGATCGAACATCTTCTGGTTTTCAGTTTTAGAATAACTTCCTTGATTCTTTATTTACACATCTTAAAGAGGAACTATTGTGCTTTTATGCTTTCTCCCTTTCCTTTAGTGTGTTTTTAGTTTTTTTTCTGCATTTAAAATATCTGCGAAATTACAAAGCCCCTATACCCACGCCCAAGGGAGTTACTCTCCCCCACAGAAACACTGCTCCTGAACTGCCTGAGACGCCTTGCTTGTAGTCCTGCCTTTTCTTCCGTAACATGGTGATGTCACCATGTAACTAGTTTGGATAATACCTGCCTAGCGGCAAGGTTAGCACGCCATCAAACAAGTAAGGGATAATGTACAACCAGCTGGTCATTGTTGTGAAATAAATCCCAACAGGGTCTTGCATCACCCTGAATGGGTTTATTTCACAACAATGACCAGCTCACTGTATATTATCCTGCTTATTACACGGCTACTTACAAAAGAAATCAATCATTTGACACAAAAACGGTCCGCCAGAGTCCATCATTAGAACTGCGGCCATAGCGACGGTCTGTTATACATAGCAAAGGTCTGCTATAAAGAAATAACAGACAGTAGAACGCCGTGATTGACCAATCCGAATCAAGTACAAAGCCGTGTAACAAAGTGTTTTTTGAACATTAAACCATGTAAACATGTTCTAGTAGAATCGTATGCACCTGAAAATAAGCATAATAGGTCCTTTTTAAAAAACTACGAAACCTTTGGTCCGTGTTGTGATGTGTTTTCATATCGAATGCTAAGGATGACATGAAACTTGAAAGTTATTTTTGCCCAGAACACAACATGAAGGTTTGTGTGGTGCTCCTGCAATTTAGACACCACTATTGGACTGGCTAGACTTTAAAAGGTGCTGATTGTTGGGTCTCTTTTAAGGCTGACATGCTGCTAATTGCCATTCGGCTGAATGTTGCCTCTGTGACTTGAGTTGCTTCAAAGTTCGCCTTTTTTTATGTAGTGTTTATATTATGTTGTCCATCGCTCAGAGCTACAGACTAGTTCAAAAGGAATTGCATCATGTTTGTGGAGTCTCTGACCGGCACTAATTTGCCGCTGTGAATTTAGTTTCTCATAATGTTAATGCTGTTAGTATATGCTTGAATTAGGAAAACAAAACGGACTGCAGCAGCATTATTTAGCTGAAGGACACATTCCTTTTCATGTGACAGGATTTCTGTACGACTTGCTGATTCTCTGAAATTGCTAAAGTTAAGTAGCAAGTTTCATCATGTGAAATAAATTATTTTTGAGGGTGCGTTATGCCACTTTATTACACGGCTTTGTTGAATACTCGATTCTGATTGGTCAATCACGGCGTTCTACGGTCTGTTATTTCTTTATAGCAGACCGTTGCTATGTATAACAGACTGTTGCTATGGGTGCAGTTCTAATGTCAGACTCTGGAGGACTGTTTTTGTGTCAAATTAGTGATTTCTTAAGTAAGTAGCCGTGTAATAAGCGGGATAATGTACGTCATGCAAGTCATCGTTGTGAAATAAACCCTTTCCGGGCTTTACGCCAGGGTCTATTTCACAACAATGACCAGCTCTCTGTACATTATCCCTTACGTGTGAATGTAGAACATACAGACAACTGCTTGTCCTCCTGTGAACACACATTTCAGTCCAGATGTGAGATTAATGTTTTCGGTGCGACCAGGATCAAACTGATAAATGTTTTATTTTTGTGGGAAATTAGTGCAGATTCATTTTGCAATCCAACTGGGTCATGCACTCCCTTGATAAATGAGATCCCGCTTGATAAATGTGTTTGCTTGGTCCATGTAATGAGAGAACTCTATTCAGGTGTTTAATTTTTCCCACTTGTTCCTATTCTTTTATAGCAGCACAAAGACATATGGCTCTCATCAGCATCTGTAGGCGAAAAAAAACTGTAGCCAGCGAAGGTCCCAATGAGATACAAGATCTCTCCTTCCAGGGAGGCTGGCCTGGCTATGTGGGACGCCTCCAATTTGTGTCAGAGTTTCACCCCCTTACAAAATTTTGGGTAAACACCCATGCACTACACTGTCCCCTATCATTTGCAGCAAGGCCCCCTCGCATCAAATGGAGCCTCACATGAAGCCAGCGGAGCGTAAAAAGCCACAGCTAGTGTCTTTTAGCATTCATGTATTCACTCAGAACTCAGTCAAAGCGGCAAAAGCTGTGAACACAGCCAACTGGGGATCTCTGGGAAACAGGTCTCGTCCCATTTCATCCTTTATGAATCAAAGCACACTCCTGGGCTTGGATTGAGAACAATGCCCCCAGAATGGGACACCATCCATCTTGCTGCTTGATGCAAATGCGATGTGTTTGTGTGAGCTCACATTGCTCGCACGTGCATTTGAACTGTGTGCTATGTGCTGCGGCGGCGACGGCGGCGACGGTGTGTCAGATATGACTGCGAGGTGTCACCCTCTGAGCTCATTACGGCTGATAAGTTGTCGGTGAAAAGCGGTCCGCGCGGTTAACGAGTGAGAAGCAGCGAGAGCGCCAGAGGAGTTGGAGCTTTTGTCCTTCCTCCCACACTCAGCATCTCTCCTGGATTCCCCGCTATTGTTCTCTAATAAGCCCGGCTTCTCGCTGTTGCTCACATGCCTGTTTGTGTGTGTAACATCCATCCATAACAACATCATTATCAGGTTTTGTTTGAAGCACCTCTCTCCTCTCTCCATCTCTTCCCCCTCCTCTGCCTCATCTGCTCATCCTTGGCAGGCTCGGGTAAGCCGGCGCCAAGGAGAGGAAGCAGAGGGAAGGGAAAGGAGGGGAAGATGTGGAGTGAAGAAACTGTGTTGGCTGCATTAGCATATCAGACACATGGTGAGGGCTGGAGATTGGGTACTGGAGCAGATGTCGATTTACATATTCAACGTCGGGCCAGTGGTGCATGTGTACATAGGTGTGTGTGTGTGTGTGTGTGTGTGATTGAAAAAAAAGTAATGGATGTCATGAGTGTGAAAGAGGCATGGGTGGAGCAGAAATGAGGGTGGAATCACAATCAGACGAAACGCTCCTTTCCATCTGAGCTGACCGGCGACACTCATTTCTACTCCGAGAAAGTAAATGAATCACTTTGCCACTCCTTTTGTTTTTTTTTTGGGAACAAGATTAGCATAAAAGCACGATGGCGCGGTGATTGACGGGTGTGTTTTTTTGCAGACATTTTGGCAGGCTCTGGGAGCTGATCAAAGCTGGAAAAGCTGTCCGACAGTATTGATGTAGTTAATTAGAGTAAACACAGAGCGCTCGCACGCCCGCCTCGTTATCTGCTACTCACACGCGCTAATATGTGTTGTCTTTATATCTCTATTCTCCAGCCTGAAATGTGAAACCTCTCTCATCTACCTCTATCTTTCTCTTTGTGTTTCATTTTTTATTTTGTTTCATACGCAAGCGTTCCCCCTTCATCTCTCGCCTCTTTCAAAAGTTTCTCTGCCTTTTCCTGCTGACCTCTGCCTTTTGTTTTCTCTCTGTAAGCCTCCTAACTTCGTATTCAGTTCCTCTCCATCTCTCTGCCTCTCTGTGGGAGAACAGGTGGTTGCAGGAAACGGCCGTAGCTATGTTCCAACCTCAGAACGGCGAGGAAGCACTGCTGGGCCGGCATGGAGTGTACTTTTGCGAGAGAGAGGAAGCAGGGGGCTGAGTGTGTGTGTGTGTGTGTTTGTGTGTGTGATGGTAAGAAGGGAAAGGAACATAATTCAAATAGAGAGGAGTATTTGTGCAGGAGTAATGGTTATTATTCTGCGAATGCACATGTCGAACGGGTAGTCTTGTATCTGTTATAGGACAAGGTGAAAAAGGACAAATGTGATATGTGCACACATGTAGGCTGTACTGTATGTCCTGTGTAGACCAGGGGTCTCCAACCTCTTTTTCCTCTGGGAGCTAATTTGGCAAAATGAAAGCGGCCGAGGGCTGCTCTTAGCACCAAGTTGTACATCAATCAGCAGACATGATTTCTGTCTTACTTTTATTGTCCTTTAACAACGTTTCAGCCACTGCATTCATCATCTCCATTAGAATCTCGCCATAGGCGAAGGGCTTTTTGTGTTTCGCTAGGATGTGAGCCACTAAACGAAGCATCAGCTACTGCGTTGGCCTTTTTCGTCGGTTTGGTAAACAGAGACTGTTGTCTTTTAAAGGTACGGTGTGTAGGATCTGGCGGTATTTAGCGGCGAAGTGACGAGATTACAACCAACTGAAGCCTCTCGTGTGCTAAAGGTGTTGGAGAGCTACGGTGGCCGATGCAAAAATGCAAATGGCCATCTCTAGAGCCATCTGGAGCAGAGCCAGTGTGTAGAGTGTGTGTGTACGTTGGAAAGGAGTGGTGAAGCAAGAGAGAGAGAGACCGGCAGCGACGGGAGTAGGCCAAGCAGGAAAAGTTAACAGTTGGTTTGGTTTGTCTGTTCTGGGCTATGGTTTAAACAACATGGCAGACTCTGAGAGACTCGCTCCCTATGTAGATATGAACAGCTCATTCTAAGCTAACGAAAACACAACGATTCTTAGTTTCAGGTGATCATACACTAAAGAAAACATTCTTATTAATATTATATTCCATTTCTGCCAATAGATCCCCCGAAATGTTACACACTGTTCCTTCAAGCGTTGTTTTCAGATCTTTTACCTTCTCTGTTCGTAGACTGCTACCAGCTGGAAAGACCCATGAAAACTTGCCGTGGAATTTTTGTGAAGTGGAGCTCGACGTTACATCTTTTACCGACTTACACGCTCGCACCGCAAATGAGACACATACATTTGTCATTGATATATGTGTAAAAAAACCCTTCCATTCCTTATGTAAATAGTGTATTTTTCACAAGCATTTACACACACGTCTACACTCTCGCCATGCAGGATACAGTGTACAATTTACTGTATACAGTGTTATCAGATACCTCCCTGGGGCAGTATGTGTCTGTGCCTGCGGCTACACAATATTGTCCCCAGACTGGCCATCTCTCAAACTCAGCAGCCATCCACGGGTGTCGGTTTGTGTGTTTGTGCCCATGGCACCGCTGTAGACTGATATTGCTGCCACCCGCGAGATTGCAGCCACCTTCAGGGCCTTCCTCTCTATCCTCCATTTCTACCTTGGTCAATCCTTCATCCACGGCTCGCAATCTCTTGCTGTATGTGCCCCCGTCTCTGGTCATACCTCCGTCTCCAGTCTTTTCTTAATCCCTGTTTTTACTCTCTCAGTTTTTCTATCTCCTTTGTGTCCGCGTCCTCTTTCTTCTTCATCCCCCCCACATCAGACTTGGTCCGCTCTCGCACTCAATATTGTATTGATTGGTTTCCCTCTGTGTTCTCCGACCTTGCTGTAATAGTGCCAGAGAGGTCATGGCAGATAGATTTCTCTGAAAAAGACACTGTCATGTTCCATAATCTATGGTTGCACCGTGCCAATTAACAACAAATAGGCCTCAGACCTTCCTCATTTAGCTTTTCTTTTTTTTACAGGCTAAATGCGTTTTGGTACATGAGGTCCTGCGGCAGCGGAGGAAAAAAAAACAAAACAGCGCTCTCTGTAATGTCAGGCGAGTGAAACTGGACAGGGGAGAGATCACAAGGCTGCCGTGGAGGATGCTGAATAGCAGCGTGAAATAGAAAAAAGGGGTTTTAGGAGAGCACAATTGAAAATGTGTTGCGGAGCTGAAGGCCACGGATTACACAGTGAGAGAGAGAGACCGGGGATACATGGATATTTCTGTCTCTTTCTGTTTTGCTTACATTTTGCTCTTCCCCGCTGACTTTGCTGTTGATATGTGAATAACGGAAAACGCATCCTCTGGCCAGACAGACCTCCTCGAGTCCCTGAACACACACCGCAGCACACACAGATACACACACATCAGCTGCCCCAGAGGAATGCTTCTTTCACAGATGGTGTGAGAAAAATTCGGTGCTTCCATAGTGACACCTTCATGAAACTTTCAGCCAACCCCCCCCTCCACCCTCTTCTCTGCATTTCAATCTCAGACATCTCTCTCCCCCTCCTCCCCGCTGTTCCAACTCATCTCCAACCCTCCTGTCATCACCCTCCCTTTCTCCCTTTCACCCTTTTTATTACCCGCTCCTTCCCGCCTGTCTTTCAGCGTCCTTATCGACATACGCGGCTGTGGCCACTCCATCTCCCCCCCCCCCGAGCGCCGCTACAACTTCCAAACTTGTCTTCCCACATTCGTCCGCCCTTCCCTCTCTCCACTAGCTTTTTTTTTCCCTTTTGCTTTGAGGTCAGACAACTCACTCTATTCCCTCCCTACCTCTCTCTCCCCCATTTCGCCGGTCCCTTTCTCCCAGTTCCTCTTTGAGCACAGTGCTGTCATTGAGGCATGACTCTCTAGGGGTGCTAATGTAGGAAGCTGTTAGCAGACATGCCGCTGCAACTTATTCTCTCTAACGGGGCCGAGGACTCCTTCCTCTTTCCACACGGACCCTCCCTCAGCTTTGCATTATACATCGAAGACAGCACACAGCGGATGAATCAGAATGTGCATAGGAGAGAGGAGATGTGCTACTACGATTCATGTGCACTGGGAGACATAAAGGCCTTATCTGGCTGAGGTGTGGCCTGGAGAGCATGGATTTAGCCTGGTTTGCAGAGCTCTAAATCGTCGCCTGTGTCTCTGATCTTTTCAGTCATTCAAGTAGGGCGGTGTTGTGTTCACTGACACCTGTTTCCCTGGTTGGAAAAACAGCTAAGCCTATCAGAACGCCGGAATATGAACAAAAATGTGACGAGATTACAGCAGCCATACATGTTGTGAGTGGACCTACAGGAATAACAACTATAACATTGACCTATATCTTCAAACAACATGACAAATGGTATTAAACGCGAAATGAAAATGATATCGCCGGATGGATACATCAGTCATTACTGATTGTTCAGGGTAAAATAACTCCCCCTCCCAAACAGGAACATCAATACAATGTCAGTCTGGATAATGAAGTGAAAACAGAAATGACGATTCGTTTTGGTTATCTAGCCAACATGGATCAGGAGGTTAGGTGGTTAGGTTTAGGAAGAATATACATACAGTGCACATACACATACAGTATCTAATGTGTGCCTGGGTTGGATACAAATAGCATTGTTTGGTAGTGACACCTGGGTGCTTGTCTCTGCCATGCTATATACACCCAGGTGTAAATAATAGCCACATTGGCTTTTCCGCTCCAGGTGCAAGTAGTATTGTTGTCTACTGACACCTAGGTGCTAATAGCATCTGCCCTTAAATTATTATATCATACCAGTCAGATTTATTTTGGTGAAACTTACCTATAAGCATGTGTATGCTGTCGTGTTTATGAAGCATACAGAACTTGCAGTTGAGTTTTGACATGTTTGACGTGTTGTCTAGTAAATCACTGTTTACAGGATGTGAAAAAAAGCCTGACATTGATGTGTTTTCGACAAACATAAGCACACTCTGTCTTCCTCTTCCTCTCTCCAACCCTCCTGTGTCCCCGTGGGGCAAAACACACCAGTCTCCAGGTTCCAATCTCCTAACCCTGCAGGCCAAAGATAGCAGCGAGGGAGGGGGATTTAGCAAAGAGAGGGAGCGAGGCAGAAAGTGCTTTCTTTTATTCATACTCTGTCCAAATGGAGTCTTCTAAAGGAGTTACATTAGGGCAGCTGGTAAGGGAGGCAACACACGCTACAGCCCAATGAATGTGGTGCCACATTAACCTGGCAGTGAGAGTGTCTGTGTGTCTGCATGAACGCACCCACCACCAGGCAAGGTGGAGATGGGGACATATTAGTCAGGGCTTAGACAAATCTTTCAGACCCGGAGCCACACTTCATGACATTACAGAGAGAGGTAAGATGGATAGGATCATTGTATGTGCTCAGCAGGGGAATACAGCACGGACATTAAAGGGTTTTGCAGCCATGTAGCTGTCAGCCCCCTAATGCCATTTACTTTCTCTGCTTTCTCTCGCGAGCCATATTCAGAGGATCAACAAAATGATTCTTCCCGTGCGTGTGCCAGTATCAATAAGTCACACAGGTGTATGAATGAATCCGAGGCGAGCGGTTTAGTGTCTGCGGAGCCTGTCCAACCGAGCGGGAGGCTAATTTTCTGCTGAAATAGATGGGATAGCGTGGCCATTTTAATCTAAGGTCTGAGTGGAAGGGGCTATTTAGTGTGTGTGTGCGCGCCTGCATTCGTGCCCGCTTATGCGCGCATGTGCTCGAGCATGTGTGCATCTTGATCTATTTAGTTTTCGTCCCATCTTAATCTTGGTGGAAGGCTGTTAATTAACCCTGCTGTCGAGCCGGCTGACGTCTAAACCAGCAGCCGTCACTTCTCCTGGGTCTTGTTACCGCTGTAATTAGTGGCGGATAAGAAATTACAAATGCCCCCACTCCCCCCCCGTTAAGATTAGGACACCTTGCCGTTTCTCATTCTGATGCATGAGTGTACCGGGGACGTGTGTTTGTGTGTCTTTGTGTGTGGGGAACTGGGGATGGTTGACGATATATAGCCAATCTTTGTGCTGCATTATGCTTTCAGACAGCCACTAAATTCACAAGTTGCGCTTGAATTCTTCACACTACATACTAACAGTATGCAAATTCTGTAAGTGAAAGGTATGATTATACTTATAACATAAATATAAATAACCAGTATGGAGGTGGTCTACACTGCATGATCAAAGTGTGATTCTTTTTGCCTTGCTCTTTTAGAATTTGCCGATTAAGTGGATATTTTCTAGGCAATATGAGGGAGAAAAGTGGGAGAAAGTCCATGTCGCTAATTATGATCCCAATAGTTTGTTTAGTGATACAAAGCTAAGAGTAGTGGGGGTGTAAAGGGAAAACATAAACCCATCACCACAGAGACCCATGTTCATTCTCTGGTGCGGCCATAGACTGTATATAAGAAGTGGACACGGTGGTCACCGTGACGTCCCCCATTGGTTTGGGGACAGCGGTGTTGAAGCCTCAATTTTGGCATTTTGCATGTCACCATGTTAGCAGTATTACTTACAGTAGATGACAGTCAGCACGCCCCCAGCTTGGAGAAACAAAGCAATGTACTGCTGTGGACGACAGAAAAACGTAATTTAACCACCTAAAACAAAGGCTCTCTTAAAAAAAAAAAGCGATATCAGTTTAAGTGTACGCTATATTTCTAATATTTTCACCGCTTTATCTTGCCGTCAGACAACCTTTCCTTCTCCTTTTTGACGGAGAACTGAACTGAAAGTGAAACTTATCTATGTTCTCTCCAAAGCCAGCAGGATCAGATGACAAAAACAGTATAGATAAGTTTCACTTTCAGATCACTTCCCCATCGGAAAATATTTAAAATATAGCGTACACTTAAACGGATATCAAATTGTTTTAGGTGTGCCGTTCTTTTAGGTGGTTGAAATACATTTTTCTGCTGTCCCTGTCCACAGCACTGAATTACTTTGCACTCTGTCTTTTTTATCAATGTTTGGGGCACGCTGACCGTCATCTACTGTAATACACTGACGATAGATACCTCATACAACCGCACTTCAAAACACCCAAACTATCGCTTTAAATCATTAGATCCTAAAAGTTGTAAAATGCTCCCACTAGCCGAATCCAGAGTTATTGTCGTGCTGCTGTTCATGGGAGTGAGCCCGAGACCGAGCATCTGGGATGCGGGGTTAAAGGAATCGCTTGTGCGCCTGCTCTATGGTGCCATAGATGTGGAAGGTCCGGATACTTTATTACTCGGCAGTCGAGCCATTTCGGCTTCATGCGCCACTGAGCAACTCTCTTAGGAATGAACGGGTCCAGTTCTCTTAATACTTCCATGGTCACTGCACATTAGTGACTTCTACTGTAGTGCACTAAAAGCAATGGTAGAAGTAGAGAGGGACATGGTAACACCAAACATGGGACAAAAAGGAGTAAAAATTGATATATGGGTAAGTCATAAAGTCGTATTCTGGTGTTCTGAAAGATGAAGTTTCTGCTTTAATGTGCAACTTAATTGCATACTGCATTCTGCGTGATGAATAGCGCACTTTTTTTACGCGTTGTTGGATTGATGGAGAGTGGAAGTCATTAATTTCAATGGAGGGCAGATGATGAGTAAGGCTGCGTTCAGACCATTAGCCTTGAAAGAGAAAACTCCCCTCATTCATTTGAATGGACTACTCTGTTGACACAGGGAGAAGACTAATGCAGCAGGCTACGGCAAAAAATGTTAAACCTGGCATTGCACTGTCATCTGCACTAGCCAATCAAATATGGGCAAATACACGTTCCCTTTGTGATTACTCTGTGTAGCACTGTATTTGCTGAGAGAGACTGTCACGACGAAAGATAAAATCATTATCCCCGTCAGAGATGTATAATCCTGTCTCATAGTATTATAAACTGCTGTGCTGTGTTTTGGCGTCTGATAAGCCTTCAAGCTCAGAGATTTATAACTCAAACTGGACTTCCTGCATCATATTTCATCGTGTCAGTGTGGTACCTGAAGCAACACGCCCCCCTGTCATTGCAGCCCATGCATTATCTCTAAGCAGGGCTGTTTTCAGTCTAACTGGTTGCTAACAAACAGCCTTCTGGCTGTTGGATGGCAGACATATTAGATTTCTCAGACTTTGCATCAATAATCAAACTAGCAGAACAACTGACAGTGAGAAGGCAGAAGCAACTTGTAGATAAAATTATTTTCACAGTATAAGTAAACCTGAAATTATAAGTCGATTGATTGTTTAGTTGAATGTCAGAAAATGTATCTGATAGTTGATTAATCATTTAAAGGGGACATATCATGAAAAACTCACTTTTTCAATGCTTGTGCTCATATGTTTGGGTATCTGGAGTTCCTACCAACCCACAAACAAGACGACAATCAGTTTTTTTGTGAGATGCCTCGATCAGAAAACATGTGATTCAATAAGTCATTCAGATTTGGCTCCCCTTCCTATGTCACATGCAGGTTCATTAGAATATATCTGACCCACAGCTTGAGAACTACCTTTGCAAAGGTGCACCGTATTTTTCTCAGAAGCCAATCAGAGCAGACTGGGCTTTATCAGAAGGGGGACTCAAAGGGACAGGCGCTAAAATGGAGCGTTTCAGACAGAGGCTGAATACAGGTATATTCAGATGGACAGTATGAGAAAAATAAAGTGTTTTGTGAACATTAAAGCATGTAAACATGTTCTAGTACAAACCCAAAATACAAGTATGAACCTGAAAATGAGCATGATATGTCGCCTTTCAACGTATCCTCATACAGTGGTTTGTATCATATCTTACGAAAAAGTCCTAATTGTTTGTTCGTTTTCTTACAAATGTCCAGCAACACAAGTCAATTTCCACTCGTTACATGTATACAGTCTTTCAAAACACTTCCGTTTTCAAAGGAATCAATGTCCTTACGTTTAGGCAAGAAAACTACTTAGTTAGGTTTAGGAAAACATCATGTGGCGTTACTTAAGTACAGAAGTTACGTGACAAATAAATCAATGTTAAATTCTGGTTTCACACGGGACAGGAACGCCAGTCTACTGAGCAAAATCTGTTTGTTTTTTTACACACCCTTCCACCCCCAACTATCGTCGTTACTATTTCTATTTCCTGGTTCACGATTACAAATTACAGCGCATTACTTTTTGCAGGTATAGCTACAAACAGCGTATGAGACCAGCCTGTCCCTTTTAAGTTATTCAATTTATTAGATTACAACAAAAATGCCAAAATTCACTTCTTCTACTTTTTATCTAGCTGGTTTTCTTAATTCTCTATGATGGTAAATTGAATGCCTCAGGGTTTTGGACTGTTGGTCAGACAAAACAAACAATTTAAAATTGCCCCCTGAGGCAACTATCTTCTGACATTTTACAGACCAAATGATTATTAAAGGAAATAAGAAAATAATCAGAGGATGAATCTATAATGAAAATGACAATTAGTTGGCCATTTTCAAAGAGGTCCCTTGACCTTTGACCTCAAGATATGAGAATGAAAATGGGTTCTATGGGTACCCACGAGTCTCCCCTTTACAGATATGCCCACTTTATGATAATCACATGCAGTTTGGGGCAAGTCATAGTCAAGTCAGCACACTGACACACTGACAGCTGTTGTTGCCTGTTGGGCTGCAGTTTGCCATGTTATGATTTGAGCATTTTGTTTTATGCTAAATGTAGTACCTGTGAGGGTTTCTGGAAAATATTTGTCATTGTTTTGTGTCGTTAATTGATTTCCAATAATAAATATATGCATACATTTGCATACAGCAAGCGTATTTGCCCACTTCCGTGTTTATATTAGTATTACATACTTGATAAATCTCCCTTTAAGATGCACTTTGAGCTGATAAAAAACATGTGATTGATTGATTGACAGCCTGAAAATAAATTCATTATAAGTATATTATAATTACTTTTGAGTAACTTATATAAATGTATCACCATATAAACCTTAATTTGGTTTCAAACTCCACAGAGGATGGACTAGGAAGGACTACGATGTATATGAGTATTCAGGAGGAAAGTTACTGGCTTTTTATTCTGGGACAAAGGCCAATTTAAACTTCCACAGAATTGGCAGCTTCATCAGTGGTGCTTTTCTCTTTGTCTCTATTCTGAGGCTCAGTTTATGGCAACAGAAACTATCAAGTAGAAACATGTTCTCATGCTAGTAGAACGCAGAACTCACAGAGTTTAAGGCTGATGCGGGTGCTGTCCGTGGTCCTGATTGTGAAAGTTTACAGCACTCATGTAGCCAGTTGTCCTCAGACCTGCTGAAATATAAACCAGGGAATGATGCGTTTCAACGCCCATCAATAATTAACGCGAAGAAAACACATCAATAAGTCAGCATTTCTAAAATCAGCTCAGCCTCTCCGACAGAAGTTTCTAGTTAGCTGAAAATATTCCCCGCGCTCCCCAAGTAGAACATTCCTAATCACAGACAATAAAATGAAAGGGGATGAAGAAAAGAACTTTTCGCTTGCAAGTCACCATTTTAATTAATCTCTTCGCAGTCTTGGTGGAATTAAATATTTCATTACAAAAAAAAATGATGAAGAGACATTCTTTAATTCACTTCAAACGGAATAGAGCTAGTAAGTAAGCTCAACTCCTAACTTGGCATCTGCCTTCATCCCGGCTCCTTTCACATGGGGAGATAAAATAAACAAAAACTCCAACGGCTTCGCGCTGCATCATCGTACGCCTCGTCCAGTCCGAACAGAAGTTGAAATACTTCCTGCCTCTCATGCAATTCTCTCTGATTAAACGCTTTTATTGATAAGCAGGGCGTGTGGAGAGCCTAGGTATTTGATGCCTACTTCATCAGAAACATTTCTTTCGAGCCCCGCTGAAGGACAAGACATGCATACTTTACACACTTGAAAGCTCTCACGCACAAAGCATGCAGACATTAAAGTGCAATGAGCAAAACATCCAGACTGGCAGCGTTGATGGTATTGAAGTACAGTAATCATATTCCTTTCTCTATTAAGGAGCGTAATGGGTTTCGTTTTCAGTAATATTGGTTAGAAAACTGTGTTGTTGCTACTCAGGATGTAGCCTCCATCTCCTGATTCGTTTCCAGCGTAATTAGTCGTTTCTCAGTGAAAGTATTCCAACCACTTTGATTTTATCGAGGGACAGGCTGACAAGAGCGTTGGACATCAATGCTGTTTGCTTCCCTTGATCACTCAAAGGCAAGGAAACTAAATTATCCTTATTTTTGAAGGTGTGAGAGGATGCCACTGACAATTTTGCATCATGAAAAAAACACAAGGAGCGGTGGGAAGAATTACTGATTAGAGGAAGTCTACAGTGAAGCAGAAAGTATTAACCTGCTCACTGTAAAACCAACTCATTCTCATTACCAACTCTTCCAATACCGCCGCTTTGTCGATGCCCTTCGGCATCGGAGACTGACGCGCAGGGTACCCTTGTTGTGTTACCAGTGGACGGACCAGGGACGGCGTGTCAATGTACGCCCGTAACATGCATAGTGTCTTTTCAAAATACACATTAATATGACATTAACTTCACTGACTAGCAACTCACGCGAGTCATGTGACTAACGACATCAACCCGTGACTCTGACGATATCAACACCTCACGTGACTAAAGAGTCACCTAACTAACGACTCACGGGACTGACCATACTTACGACTCACGTGACTAGCGACTCATGGGACTGATGATACTAATGACTCAAATGACTAGTAACCCAAGTGACTCACGGGACTGACAATACTAATGACTCATGTGACTCACCGGACTGACGATATCAACACCTCACGTGACTAACGACTCACGTGACTTACTGGACTGAGGATACTAACGACTCACGTGAGTCACGACACTGACGATACCAACAGATCACATTACTAACGACTCATGAGACTGAGAAACTAATGACTCACGTGACTAGCGACTCACATAATTTTTTTTTTTAACGTCCTGATGAAGGTCCTTGTTGACCGAAACGTTGACTAATAAAGCAGAGAAAAGTGTGTGCGGGAGAAAGTAATTTTTTATTTGAAAAAGTACATATTGGAGGGGATCTCCTCCCAGCACCACAGACAATTATGAGAATGTGCATGTTTTCCTCTCCTTGTAGCGACTCACATAAGACGTGACTGACGATACTAACGACTCACATAAGTAACGACTCGCGGGACTGTCGATACAGATGAGTCACGTGACTGACGTGACAAAATAAGTCAACGTTACGTTTAGTTTCACACAGGACACAAACACCGGTCTCCTGGTTGAAAGTTATCCACCCCTACTCCCGCCCAGTCTTAGCAGACTCACACGCTATCAATACTACATCACTTGCTCCGACAGTCGAATAACGCCGTGGGTGGGTTTAAATTGGAGTTAGTTGAAAGCCCGGTTTGTCACATTGTGTCGCTACGGGGTATCTACGTGCATCGGTTTCCAATGCCGAGGGGTGCTGCCCAATCTGCGGTATTTGACGAGCTGGGAGTGAGGCCGTGTTGAAACATAGAGCGTCCAAAGTGGTGGAAGTTTGTTGGGTAGAAAGCTGAATTTTTCTGCAGGAGGAAAAACTCTTAAAGACGTATTCGTCTGGTGATGTGAGTATGGGCTGGCAGACAAAAGAAACCGTCAGTGCTGGAAAGGCCAACTGGTGTACTGGTGTCAGCGGTGATGACTCCGGGGAGATAAAGGTTGGAGGTGGCACATTGATTTCTGCTCCGGTGTACGAACAGTTAGCCACAGCAAATTAATGTGACGCTGCGCAATCTGCCCCGCCTGTCTCCCATTACACAGGACCCGAGACCTGACAAGCCACAGCTAATAGATAATGCATGTGAGGGAGTGAGATTGAAGGAGGGTGAAAAAAGAAAAAAAGAGGATCCAGTGGGGAGTGGTACAGGGAGGAGGAGATGAGCGAGTGAAATGAATTGTACGGGCAAAAGTGGGAACACAAAAGCATCACACAAATGAGAGGAAAGTGGAGAGAAGGAAAGTGGAATCGAAGGAGGATAGGACGATAAAGCTGTGGTGAAGAGGCTGGCTGTAAAGGGGGATGGAGATCGACATTTACCTCAGACGCACAGTAAAACACACACATTAAAACCAGGAGACATCTCCGTTTGAGGAGACGGAGTGTCACTTACAACCACTATATGTACACACATATACAGAAAAAAAACTGTACAAATACACACAAGACACAGTGCTGATGCTCAGCCAGTGTTTGCTTACACACACTCCCTCAGAATGATTAATGTCTCTTTGCTCCACACACTGACCCTCGGGGCACAGCAGGCCAGTGGCTGAACACAATTTATTAAGTAGCACCACTGTGTGTGTGTGTGTGTGCGTGTCTGTCGTGGCTGGAAAGGGAACAGTTTGTATGCAGATCTTACATGCAGAGGGCTCTCAGCAGGAGGCCATGGACATTCGAGGGGTTTCAATCTTCTGTGAAAGAGGGCATGCCATTGAGAGAGAGAGAGACGAGGCAGAATTTGTGTCGAGGATAGATAAAGCAGCGTTTCCATGGAGATATGTGTCATCGTTCTGTCTGGAAATATCATACCATATGGATGGATATTAAAGAAAATAGAGTCACCTGTCTCACCTGGAGCTGACAGCCAGAGGGAGACAGACGCATCACAGTGACAGCGAGACATAAAGAAGAGACAGAGACAGAGAGAGATGACATTTATGGCATGTCTTGTTCCAGGCACTGAACCCCCTAAAAAACTGCCACAGTGCTTGGCTGCAACATGGCTGACCCTCTGCTCCAACTTGCAGAGGAAATGCATACATGAATATGGACTTTGTGTATGTATAGCCACGAAGGGACATGCAAAAAGACTAATTGCCTTCATTTATCAACAACATACAGTTCAGGCTATACATACACATTCATACATCGTTCGTAGCTATAGGCTACTTACGAAAAGTAATGCACTGTAATTCATATATATATATATATATTACACAAAATCAATTTGTATGTAATCAACGTAATCGTGAACCTGGAGGTATAAAGAGCGGCGAACGCCACGCAGGGAAGCGATCGTGGTGGATGGGTGGGTCCAAAAACACCGGACTTTTACCCAAGAGGCCGCTGTTTGAAGTCAATGTTGTATTTGTCACGTAACTTCTGTATAAGTTACGCCACTTACGTAGATATTTTAACCCAAACCACAACGTTTTCCTAAACCTAGGCCTGGAATTTCATTATTTTAGGGGGAAGGCTACTTGGAAGGAAAAGTAGCCGGTTGTGGGTGCCCCCCCTCAACCAGCGAAGGAGAGACACTCTGTCTCCCGCCGCCGGCATGTACCTTACCTATATTGGAATATCTTTTCGTAGGATATCATACAAACCGATGTGTGATTGGGTGACCATATTTTCAAACCCCCAAACCGCGACCCTTAGGTATACTACACTAATATGCACGCACCATAGGCATTCTCATCAGGATGCCTATCTTGGGTATGGGGTTGGATTAGAAAGAAGACTTTAATGTAGGTGGGTACATTATGGGGCTGTGACAATCATGCATTGATGGTTTGGGAATCCGGTAGAGAGTTTTCCCCATATTGTTGTCCGGGAGTGGTACAGAAGTTATTTAAAAAATCGTTTGAGTCAGAAGAATCTCTATCACATCATGTTGCTCACCACAGCCACCTATACCTGTAGGCTATCATAATTAAAAATGTGGAGCTCAGACGACATTTTGACCAGGACAGAGACACCGGGTGAAAGACTGACAGAAATAGACGGTCTTGAGGGAGTTATAAGCGGAACGAAAAGATTTAATTCACAATTTCTCGCCTTCATGCCCGTTGATGCGCAGAAGGAAACGTGTAGAATAATTAATCAAAACGACACGTTGGATGTGCACATAAGCACGGACGCTTCTGTGGCTATTTTACAACAGTCTAATTCTGGTTGCATAAAACGTAACCAGTGGATCTGCCGTTCGTAATTGTGGCTTGACAGCGTGCAACATATTCTTGTTGGAGACTGCAGCGGCGTGCGCTGTGTTGGCTCTCTGTTTACACTTGTCTCGGGTGCACAAATCAGTAAATTGTGGCCTGAACATATAGGCTATATTTTTTCACTCTATGGCCATGATAGATGTGAAATTACAGTTCTGCAACTGCGAAATGATGACAGTTCATAGGCTTACCGTTCACAATATAGTATTGAGTGTATATTATGTGAGGCAGAGTGAATGAGTGACACATAACTGGTGTCTGGTAGCTCATCTCATCCATAGGAAGTAATCCATGTTACATCTCCACTTTGTTTGGAAAACAGAGCTGGAAAGGGTATTGCACAAGATGATGCAATTGGCAACAATTTTGTGAGGACAAAAACAATTTTCAGCTCCCATAAATGAGACTTAATCATCAACCTTGTATACTTTCTAAAAACTTTAGCAGAAGCTCATTTAAAAACACGTGCTTGTCATCCAGCCAGCCTCCGCTGGATGGTGTTTTAAGCTAACCAAACAGACATGGCTTGACAAGCTTGACTGCTTTTATCTCTGTTGTTGATTTAGCTAACGCTTTCGTCAAGTAAGGATTACAAAAAGGGAGTCCAGTACTGAGGCAGAAGCCTGGTCATGGACACTGAAACCATGACGGCTACCTGACACACCGACCACAAACTGAGCCCAGAATAGGTGCGGAGAAAAAGAAAAGATGAAGAAGGTAGAGGACAGTTTCTGAAAGCTGATATTCTGAAAGCACCGAAGGCACTGTCAAATCATTTCATCACCCTTGAAATACAAAAACAAAGTGCCATACGGGGTCTCGCAGCAGCAGGAGATAAGTGACAATACGGAGCAGGAGATGGAATCTGCGTCAGCGTGGTCTGCCAGAGGCCCCTCGCTGGAGATGTAAGGTTTTCGAGCTTTGTCCGAGGATTGCTGCTCAACACAAAGAAAAAATAGACTTGCCGGGTCATATGAAAAGTCCTCCTGTCATCATGTACTCCACAACACACAGGGTGATCCTGAATTATCCAGAGAGACAGCAGAGAGGTAAACTTTAGCCCCTGGTGAAAGCAGCAAGAAAACAATAAAACAACCACAAAAAGTCTTCTAGGGAATCTCGCAAGTTCCTTAGCAGGCTCCCAACAGGGATAGGCCTTTTTCACTGAAGACATTTCAACATGTCACAGTAGGAAGAGCACAGGTGTAAAAAATAAAATGAATGATGACTGAATTCCATTTATCTGCTCTGGTTTCTGGGTCCTGGTATTGTGCATGCCGACTCACACTGTCATCATTCATTTCTAAATCACTTTTTACGAGGGAAGACTTACCAACTGCTGCTTTGTTGGACTCGCTTCAGCTAGCAGGAAGAGATGGAGTTAGGTGACAGATTTTTGGCTGGACCGCAGAGGAGCAGTCACACAAACGCAAAAGTCTGCCACTGAGTGACTGAATGAGTGATGAAGTTACACGTTTCCATAACAATTGTACATTTTTTTGTGATAAAAGCAACACATTTGGCACAGACGCCAGTTTATATGTTATGAAAAGATATAGATATCGGGGTGCTGCAAATTTGGCCCCTGAATCTGGCTCCATCAAATTGGCGCTAAATATTCCTAATTGTTGCAGAAAACTGATTTTATGAGTCTCGATGATTTCCAAGGTGTGTTCAAACTGATAAGATCAGATGTCAGAAGATCACAAAAATGTTTTTTGCCCTCTCTACTTTTTCAGGGTGCGTTTTAAAAGCCTTTAACCTGAGAAAAACGCGAAAACCAATAAAAGGAGCATGGTCATTTCAGGGTCAAACTTCATGCCGTTGCCTTCATGATAGATTGAAACCTTTAGAACGGTGTTTTGGTTTTTGCGGTCAAATATGCTGAAAGACCAAGAAAAGCTAGTAAGTGGAACTTCGAACATCCATCCTCAAAGATATAAAATAGCTGCTGAAGAGAGGAAACATGTTATTGCTCACACGTATCGAAAACCAAAGATCATCCACAGAAAATCCAAGATAATTAATTACTAAACACTGGGTGAGTGACAGTCTGGGAGAGTGTAGAGTGGAAACACTACAGCATGGCACCGAACACAGAGCCTAATAACATATATA
Organism: Helicolenus hilgendorfi; assembly: GCA_916700815.1. Classification (NCBI taxonomy): domain Eukaryota; kingdom Metazoa; phylum Chordata; class Actinopteri; order Perciformes; family Sebastidae; genus Helicolenus; species Helicolenus hilgendorfi. The sequence goes on from CAKALG010042167.1 coordinate 22,890, forward strand.
AATAATAAAGTACTTAATAAAATAAGTCCAAGGATTACCGCTTAATTAGATCTCCGGTCTTTTCTCATATAATTGTGTTTTCTTATTTCTCAACTGAATAATGTAATTGAAATAATGCTACATTGTAAAGCTGACAATTAAACACAAGAGCATTCAATTTGTTATCAATATTGTGTTGTCTCAAATATGTGCAATACACTTACAGAGTGAATAAATTGCTTAATACTGAGTTGAAATTGAATCGAGTGTGAGCAAAACAATCTGCCATTAATGCCGTTCAAATGTGACCAAAGCCCTCTTGAGTGTTTATCAGTAATATTCGTGTCGGTGCTGTACATCTGGCCGCATGTCCTCGGGCGAAAGAACAACATCACAATCGACGATTACCACAAAATGAACCACTGTCAAGAGGCGGCGGTGCAGACGTCCATTAGCATTCCTCTGCTGTAGTCCACACATCCAACCTGTGAGACCACACACGCATGCACGGCCTTATACACGAGACTAATGCATAATTCATAGTAATATAGCAAATGATGTATGGTTGTGGGGGTGCTTCTGACAATGTGTAATAATGGAGCTACAGTCACTGACAAATCTGCACATAAACAAATGATCAGGATTGTCATGAATAGGATGTACGATGCTGCGGGCGCCCTGACATCTGTAGGAAGGCAGATGTAAGAGATGATTTGGTGCGCGGGTAATTGCATTGATGTCATAAGAGAGAGATTGCTGCGTACGTCTGTGTGTGTAGCTGGTGGTGGGGGGATGGTAGGGTTGAAAATTTGAACCGAATTACACCACATTTCATTCATGTTGATGAAGTAACATGATAGTAGCTTGAGGATTTTTATCAACCCTTATGTAGCCGGATACGTTTTTAATACAAGTACAGCCTTGCAACGCTAGGGCGCAAGGAGAGAACACTCGTTCATTTACCCTGCTAAGATTTTAAATTAGAAGATTAGCGATTCAACAATTTTTAAATGCTAATCCGTGTCTGCTGCCATAGTGGAAGATGACCAAATAGTTACAGCTAGTAATTAGTTACAGCAACTAAACTCCCTTTTATGTATTCCTCATCTAAAGAACCCTGAAGATTAGGCAAATTAGCGCAATACTGGATTAAAAAAGACGCTGTTGTTTGAGAAGCATTTTTCTCAAAAGAGGAAAACCACAACCCATGTCAGGGAGTTGTATTGTTTCGTGAATCAGTGATAATTTTGTCAGTTATTTTAGACTTAGTCTTAAGAAAATGCTTATTAGTTTTAGTCACGTTTTAGTAATTCTCATCCTTCCTAGTTTTAGTCAACGACAACTCAAAACTTTTTTGGCCAAATTTTTGTCGCCAAAAAAGTCATTACATTTTAGTCAACTTTTAGTCATTACTTTTAGTAAAAATGTTTTCTGTCATAAATTTGTCAGCTATTTGTTTTTAATTTAGTCTTAATCATGTGTTAAATGTCCGTTTTTAGTCATCAGATTATATTAAACATGGGGGCGGCTGTGGCTCAAAGGTAGAGCAGGTCGTCCACTAATCGGAAGATTGGTGGTTCTATCCCCAGGATCGATCCGGAGCTGTACAGCCCAGCCATGAGGGAACAAAAGACGTTAATCGTCGCATTTAATGGGCCATTAATGTGACTCTACTGTACCGCTGCATCGCTGCAACGCCTTATCTGGTGTAAATGTAGTCTTAAAGGTGATTCCTTTCACTGTTTCACCGCCCAAGTACATGCTGAACAGAACTACATCGTCAGCAAAAGTGGAGATGTTTTCCAGCCGTTTCCACTCCCGGCTGCATCTCTGTGATTCTCTCCATGAGAACAGAACTGATGACAAAATACAACGCCTACAGATGAAGGAAGTGCATCAGAACAAACCAACCGACAAAAAAAAAAGGAACAATGAATGGAAATTCAAACTCAAAATAGTAACTGCAGATGTGAAGCCTGAGGCCTCCGTGGACATTGCCACAATTCAATTAAAACATTTTTTTGTCATATCCATGCACCACAAAAATATACCCGATAACAGATACAGCAAATCATATGACTTGACCTGCCTTGACATGACATTCAATACTATTGATTTCATGGTTTGCCAGTCTTAAAGTGAATAATTTGTCCTGTCCTGGCTTATGTTGTCACAGAGTACTTTTGCACAGAAAGGGGTTTTTTGTAATCTTCAGATGTATCCGATAAGACACACTTTGTGCTCCAGAGCCTGATACAGAATTACTATGATCCCAAATCTGAGCTAGGTCAAGTTTAATTTTCTGCAAACTGACAACAAACAATATTATTTAATTCATCAACACAGAATGAAAAATCTTAGGTGCATTATCATTATTGCTACAGACTGTCCTTTAAGATTTGAAAGCTTTGATCATAGTAATACATCCTGCTTGCTGTGATCCCAGTTTTAATGTACTGTGCTTTTACACTCCCAGAGATAATCCCAACATTTGGAGACACACTGCGGTAGTTAAGAGAGATTTGTCCTGTGAGTTAGATCCCTTCCTGCACCAATGTCCTTCTCTTTGAATTCAGATTACTCCCAATTGTGATACCCTAATGATGACTTGTGTCCTCCAGTCCTCACTTTTTAGGCTAATACTCGCAGAGAGACTCTCTCCTCAACTGATAGTGTGAGGGAGAGGATAACAAATGAATGTTATTAGTGGAGAAAGAGAGAGCAGGAGAGCTGTGGCTTTGGAGGACAGATTAGCAGTAATGCCAGGTCATTTCAGCATGCGGCTATAAGACTATTGCAAGACCTCAGTGGGAAAATGAAAGAGCAGCATAATTACCTGAGTCAGATCACTAAGAACTTCCAGCCTTGCAGACCACAATTAGTTTGAGCGCAGAGGAGAGCTCAGTGTTCTATCTCGCTAATGACCATAATCAATCATTTATCATATACAGAATCAAAGAGTAGGGATGGTTTGATTCTGTAGTAATTTAGTTTCAGAAGCTTTAGCCACCAGAAACAATTGGCAGGGAGCTGATGCAAAGAAAACAGTGAGCCAAAAGCCGCTCAAAGTTCCTTCTCTGCAAAGAAATTATTCTTCCTCCCAAAACTTTCAGTTGCCATCCAGCACAAATGGATATGCTCTATATGTATTGCTTGAGCATTATTTTGTGGATCGATTCTTTTTATCCTTTTTGTACTCATGCATATCTTACCAAGGACAACAAGGAATCCAATTTCCTTGTAATTCTTTCCAGGACTTGCTTATACACCCTGGCACCCGCACAGAAAATGCATTAACAGTTGAATGGGAATGCAGGCAAACAAACAAATGCATGTGTTGAAAAGTCAGTGCTGGGAAGTTTTACAATACAGTACAGATTGTGTGGTGTGAAATGATCGGATTCTCATATATGAGTCCATATGTCCATACGATAACAGGCATGTGAATACTTTCTAACATCCTCAAAAGACTACATTTTGACAGCTTACGCACGAACATCTGCAGTTTGTAGGGCCCATATCAGATGTTTCAGTTCAAAGTTTACCTGTTTTCCCTCTCCCCTCCGTTGTCAGCCCAGTCTCACAGCAGGGCGGTGTAATAGACCCGCCTGTCCACCGGAAGAAAGCATGTCAGTGTCATGTTTTGCCTCACCGAGGCGTGAATATTACATGTCTTCATAAAGGTGCTGGGTTCATACAATTTACATTGTGTGGAGGTAAAATGCTGCCTATTATTTATAGCAGGTGGCTAGACATTACACATTGCACCTTTAAAATCAAACTTCAATTGTGGCGAGAAATCCCAGCTTTCCCAGAAAAAAGCATTATAACAGGAAATGTAGGAAAACAATCAGCTGCATCTCCGGTGAAATGCCAAAGGATATCTATAAGCTTCTGTGTTGTCCCCGCTGTCTCTGCAACAGATTGGAACACAGGATGGCTTTCTTTAAATGTCATACAATGCTTTGCACATGTCTACATAATTTCTCTAAGCGTCAGTGAAAACACAACGGTAAGAGCTGATAAGCTAAAACTGATTGTTCCTTAGGTACTGACTGACTAAATGATGCATCTCTGTGTTTTGTTGGAGTGATTTATATATTTTGTTATATATTATACTATATTTCGTGGGTTATATCTCGTGGGTATATTTTGTGGGTTATACTATACTTTATACAAAATGTCAACATATTATATATCCCATACTATAACCATTATGTTAATATGTATACTGTTCTATTACGCTTTATACTATTTTATAGTATACTGTATATACTATAGTATAGTGTGCGCTGTTTACATACACTATACCTTGCTGACTTTGCTGCTACTAATCCCGCACTGTCACTTTTGCCTTGTAATTTTGTCTTTTATTGCTGTTGTATAGTTTCAGTTTTAACTTATATTCTTATTTTAGTTGTATATATTAGGGCCATCAATCTAGATCCAATCTATTAAAATAGTTAACTGCGATTAATCGCAAATCAATCACACCTTTTTTAATCTGTTTAAAATGTACCTTAAAGGGAGATTTGTCAAGTATTTAATATTTAATAGAAGATTTTGCCAACCTGGCGACCATAGAGACAAAAAAGCTCTGACAAACTTGTATGGACAGGACTTTATGATGACATTAACGGCTGGAGGTGGTCCATGGACAACACATATCTCTACGCTGATGATGGCAGCACAGAATTTGGAGAATGGTTTGTTTTCGTATTGGACAACCACCAAGGTAGAGAGCACTGTGTGGAAATCATTAGGGACTCACCGTATGACTGCTCATGTGATCTTTTGATCAATTGCAGAGGCATGACTCTGAGGATAAAAGTATCCTAAAAATGTATTTAGTGAACTGTTAACAGATCGGAAGGAAGTTATCCTGGTTGGTCAAATTTGCAACTAATTCTATTTAATATTTTATAAGGTTCAAATATTTGATTTTAAGATATCCAACAGTGTTGTCAGCATGGCGGCACAGTGTGAACTGAATTCAGCTATCTTATGGGACAACACTATTAGCCAGGAAGTTGGTATCAATAATAAGTTTATTCTGTCTTGTAGATGGAGAAAGATGTGAGGGAACATGGGATCGGTCAGAAGATCAGACTGAGATGGAGGAAGACGGAAACATCTTACCAAAGACAGGTTGAACCGTTACTGTAAATGCTGTCTGATTTCCTTCTCATACAGACAACACAGTCTCTGCTCAAAGATGCATATTTAAAGCATTTAAATCTACGCCAATTATGTACTTTGTGTGTGTGTGTGTTTAAGTGGAGCTTTAATTAGGCCTACTGTTTGCCCTGCTGTTGCTATATTGGTACTTCTTGCAAAACAGTTTTAAATAACAATAAATGCAAAGTGTGTTTTTGCTTAGTCTTAATGAATGCATGAGGAAAGGTGATGGTCTGTTTTAAAAAGAGGTTGGTAGTTCACAGTAGATTACTGTGACACCATTTAGGCTGTGGCCCACGGCCAGGATTAAACTCTGCTTATGTACACAGTGGTTACTCATTATAATTGGCCTTTAAAACGGCAAACACACAACCTTCTGTTTTAAGAACATTTGGATTTACAAAATGTTAAATGTTAATAAATGTTCTTACAGATTAAAATATTTAATCGCGATTGATCGCAAATTAATCACACATTTTTTTATCTGTTCAAAATGTACCTTAAAGGCAGATTTGTCAAGTATTTAATATTCTTATCAGCACAAAAGTGGGCTAATATGCTTGTTTTACACAAATATTTATATGTTTATTATTGGATATCAATTAACAACACAAAACAATGACAAATATTGTCTAGAAACCCTCAAAGGTACTGCATTTAGCATAAATCATAACATGGCAAACTGCAGCCCAACAGGCAACAACAGCTGTCAGTGTGTCAGTGTGCTGACTTGACTATGACTTCCCCCAAACTGCATGTGATTATCATAAAGTGGGCATGGGGAGACTCGTGGGTACCCATAGAACCCATTTTCATTCACATATCTTGAGGTCAGAGGTCAAGAGAGAGACCTCTACATATGATATAGGGACTTCTTTAGTGTAAGTTTTTAGCATTATTTAGCCTCCTCTGTGAAAAGCTAGTATGACATGGTTGGTACCAATGGATTCCTTAGGTTTTCCAGTTTCATATGATGTCAGTATCTGTACTCTAGTTTTAAAACTGAGCCCGCTACAACATCCGGAAAATCGATTGCATTAATGCATTAAAAAAATGAGTGGCGTTCAAACAAATTTGTGTTAACGTGTTATTATTGCATTAACTTTGACAGCCCTACTAGTCATACACAGAGTAAATGAGCACATGACATCTATACGTACGGACACAAATGCGATTTCTTGACAAAGTGTGTGCACTTACAAGATGTATAGCCAATCACTTGTTAAACATGCATATTTCAAGAGCTATTGATACCCCATTCTAGGCGTATACATATATAATTAATTTACATATTCATATATATAATTCACCACCTCTGAAGGCTCCCTGTTCTTATTGACAGAATGGATTTGTCTTTGACTTGGTTTGACTTTGCGCCTGCTGCTGGAGCTAAATCCCCGAGCTCTCCTTAGTCTCCTCACGAGACAGCATCTAATGAAACATTTAAATATTTATGTGTTGGACGTTGTTTACCTCCCTCTCTCTGGTGTACTGTAGAGTGGACGAGTGGAACGCTGACTCTCACTCTGTTCTCTTTGAGCAATGTACTTTCTCTCTTTTCTCACTCCTTCCTTCACTTATCAGAGTTGGTGAATTAATGAAGGTGAGAAAGGGTGAGGGTATTGTAATTTTAACTTTTGCTGAAGGGAGGGTAGTATGACTTTTTTTTAAGGGAGAGCAGAGGAGGGACTTTCTTTTTTTTAATTTCTCCATGAGTTTATTTAATTTCAGGATTTTTATATGAAAAGAAGAGTTCAAATAGTTACATAAAAGATGGTTTTCATGTGCACCACAGGTCATAAAGATAAAGGTCATTCATATTTATTTTCGCCTGTTTGTTGTAATTCAGGCTGGGTGCAAATATCTGCATCTTAGATAAAACTGAATCACTGCCAAGCGACTGAACAGAGGCCTTGAGGGGTGGAAGTGTTTTCTGATTTGAACCAGTGAATTATAAATGTAGGAGTTATGAGAATCATTCAGTTTCTCAAAGTCTTTTGCAATCTGCACCACGTTCCCCTTCAGAAGGGTCATACCTAGAACTTGCAAAAACTCTCGCAAGACTTGCTGCCCGATGACTTATCCTAATCTTAACTATTCAAGATCGATGTCTAACCTTAACCATCTCGCAAGAGTTTCCTAAATTGTGGGTTACATTCATCGGCACGACCCTTCGGAAGAGATTTTGTCACGTGAATGACATCCCTACTGTGTTAAGAACTAAGGTGGCCCCTAAGAGCAAAACCCACAAGAGCAAAACCACAAACATTAAGGAAAATGAACTCCAAATTAAAAGATTAGGAAAAATGGTTTTCAGTTCCTGAAATGCTAAAAATACTAAAACACAAACAAATAAATTACTACAGAAAAACATTTCTCCTAGCAGCTCGGTTAGCTTAGCATAAAGACTGGAAGCAGGGGAAACAGCTAGCCTGACTGGGAGAGTATCTATGTTCCCAAGGTCTTATGTTCCCCAGTTCAATATTATGTTAACACACATTAAGTAGACTTTCAAAAGGTTTTATGCTGTCAGGGACTCATTTTCCCACGGCCCATGTTCAACTCCATGTTATGTTGCCTTTGACGAGATCCCACAATAGCCGATGTCATATTAAGTGACTAGAGCTGGGGAACATCTTTTTCAGGGTCCCATTACGTGCTCTATAGAGCTGGAGAACCAACCTGTTCTCATTCCCAGGTTGTCAAAAACATACTTAAGACATTTTCCTTAACCAAGTAGTTTTGTTGCCTAAACCTAAGTGATGGCAAAGGGGTCCTGACTAAGCATCCGTATGTGGTTCTTATGTGAGTTGGGAATGAGAATGGTTTGGGGAAACATAGGACCCTTTGTCATGTTCCCATTATGTGTCATATAAATCTGGGGAACATAGGAATGACCCCGCCTGAAAAAAAGCTTACAACCACCTCTGTAAAGTTCCCTAATTACAATGTTATATCTTATTTGTTTAATCCATACAAAAAGTGAAGTGTAAAAATGACAAGATGTGGTTTTAAGATGGCTTGTAATGTGTTCAAGCTAAATTTGCACCTTTAAAAGATAGTTTGGGTGTTTCAAAGTGGGGTTGTATGAGGTACTCATACATAGTCAGTGTATTACCTACAATAGATGACAGTCGGCACGCCCCCAGTTTGGAGAAGCAGACAGGAGTTATCGCACTAAACCAAAGCAGTATGCTTCTGTGGCAGCAAAATACATCTTAGCCACCTAAAAGAAAGGCCCACTTAAAAAAATCTATATCAGTTTAAGTGTACGTTATATTTAGAATATTTTCACCACCTTACCTTGCCGTCAGCCCTTTCCGACGGGGAACTGAAGCCGTTGTATCAATCTATACTCTCACCAAAACCACCAGACTCCATTAAAAAAAACTAATTTTACCTCGCAGAACACAGAGGTTGCTGCTCTACCGCAGCCTCGATCGGTTAGTTTGTTTGTGTTATTCACTTTATTGAATCTGAACTAACCAAAGTCACACAATAACACGCGCTCTCTGAGGTAAAATTACTATTTCTTTCAATGGAGTCCGGTTGCTTTGGCGAAATAACGGCTTCAGTTTCCCGTCGGAAACATAGATTAATAGTTGTCTCACGGCAAGGTAAACCAGCAAAAATATTCTAAATATAGTGTAGATGAAAGATATTGATTTTTTTAGGTAAGCTTTTCTTTTAGGCGGCTAAAAAACGTTTTGTTGCCGGCCCCGTCCACAGCACTGTATTGCTTTGCTCTGGTGTCGGTGCTCCTGTCTGTTTCTCCAAACTGGGGGTGTGCCGACCGTCATCTACTGTAAGTAATACACTGACTATGGATAAGTACCTCATACAACCCCTCTTCAAAACAGCCAAACTATCACTTTAAAGTGAGTGGTGCTACATCCAGGATCAGCTGAGGCACCAGTGGACCTGTGGGTGACCATTCAGCCAAAGCTGTAAGAGGTTACTGCTCATTCTCTTCTGCTCTTCATGCATCTTGTTTCTCCACATACCGAGTTTCATTTCCTGCTTTTTGCTGCCTCTAATTACGTTTCCTGACATCAAAATAAATCTAGAAATGTTAAACCTATAAATATGTCCCCATTTTGTTATTAAGGCTGAGTATATGAGCTGCAAGGAGAATAAAAACGTCAGTCAAGGCGAAAAATGAATGGAGCAGAGAGCTGGCTTTTATTAATGGAAGCTTCATCGAGGCAGAAAAGTATATTCGTCATACAACGCAATTTAACACAAAGAACATAAGCCACTACAACAGGGTGCAATTCAAAATGTGCAGCTGATTGGATTTCTGTAGGTAATGAGAGCAACTTGTCAGGCAAGGCAAGTCAAAAGCACAGATCCCTGTAAATCCCCCAAAACCAATAGATGGGTCATGAAGCACCAGGGAAAAACTCAAAGGCATCTACTTTCGCTTTATTGTCAGGCAGGAAAATGCTACTTCAGCAGTCACATACTGAAACATAAATGATGTCAGACTTGTGTCATGCATTTATAACTACACAATCAGGCAATAACAAGTTGCATTCGGCATATAACTGTAGTCAGGGGTTGAAACAAATTACATTTCCTCTCCTTACTGTAAAAGTTGTTTTTGTTTATTTTTTTTGTGTACTTTTAAAAATCTGTATTTTACTTTTACTTAAGTATGCCTTTTTTTTTATCACAAGTATTGTATTCCCCTACATTTCAAGTCACTTCCATTACAGAGTAAAAACAAAAGTCACATAAAAAAAGTCATAAACTGTGTGAAAAAGGAACAAAAGAAACGTTAAATCAGCAACTGCAGCAGAGAAGAAGCTGCTGGTGTGAACATTAATTGGGAATTGATTTGGACTTACTATAACTAATATTTTGTGTATTTTAAAATTATACATTTGTTCTATCCAACAAACCACTTTCTGAATCCTGTGTATTCTGTAATACTCACACAGAAACAAGTCTAGATTTATTTTATGAACGCATTTACATGACATTTTTCTGGATTGATGTTAAACATGTATTTGAAATGTTACGTGGGACTAAGATTAATTTACAGAAAAGACATGAAAAAAATGATCTGGACCAAAGTTATGCCTCTAATTTAAATCTTTTCATCTTATATGGTAATTTTTATATCTATAAATGCAAATGGTTTGAAAGGAAACCCAAGATTCACCAGTTCAAGCATGAAATGAAACTTTGCTTTAAAACACTAAAAGGACTGACACACCAGAAAGCCATCAGGACTGTGGTCATCTACAATGCCTTAAAAATGAATATGCATGTACCAGTTTTCCCCTTTTTGTTCTTTTTTTGTTAATAATTGTATTACTCATCTTCTGTGTAACCTTTTATGAGCACTGAATAAATAAAAAAAAAAAAGCTGCTGATACATGTTATAAATGTAATTGTTCACTGGCTGAGCGTCAAAGGGTGTGACAGGGCTAGCTATTAGTGAAGAGTAGCCTACAAAACATGCACAACAATGGAAACAAATAAAAGATCATGTTCTTATATGGTATGGTTACCAGCGTTGTACCTTGGCATAGTAAAAAAAAAAAAAAAGTGACAAATAAGGCAGTGACTCTTCCAACCACAGTCAGGCAGCAATGCACTATATGCACCTAGTCTACCATAAATTCTACATAGAAGAAGAAGAAGAGAAAAATAAAACCAACACCTACTAATCAAGTATTGATTCTGGAAAATCGTCATGCAGGCAGGACATGTTATATGAGATTTTCAAAGTGCTTCTCAGACTGCATTGTAGGGGATTGGATATCTCCTTCCTTTGGGTTCCTGCACGCGTAGGGGTGGAAGGAAATGAGAAGGCAGATATATTGGCCAAACAATCATTAAACGACACTTAATTGACCGACAAATACTGTTAAGTAAAGCAGAGGTTAAAACTATCATTAAGGACTACATGCACAAAATCTGGCAAGAATACTAGAACTTAAGTGACACAGGGAGACATCTGTACAGTATTCAGAAACATGTAGGAGCTGGTGGAATACGGAGCGGGAGCCCAAGGGAAGAGATGGTCATTACCCGTCTGAAAATAGGACATATAGGATTAAACCAAACACTCCATAGAATAGGCAAGCACCCAACTGGACTATGCACGCACTGTGATAAACCGGAAACTGTCAAGCATGTTGTTATAGAGTGCAACAAATATGACGAAGAAAGAAGGGAATTGCTATCAGAAGTAAATGATGGAAATATTACAATGGGGAATCTGCTAGGAAAGACATCTAAGAAAGTACACAATCTTCTAATTAATTACTTAAGGGCAACAGGAATAATGAAGAGAATTTAATTATTAGTAGTATTGTTATTTTATTTTAGTTAGTTATTATTAT
>CAKALG010042168.1:0-21839 GCA_916700815.1 Helicolenus hilgendorfi
CGGGAGGCGGTTTCCGTGCCATGGTCGGCTTCTCAGGTGTGATGAAAGCCCTGTTTGAGTCTGGGGTTCTGGATTGTGCCACATATGTCGCCGGCCTCTCTGGATCAACATGGTCCGTTTTTATTTCTCTTCTCCTCTCCTGACCCCTTTTAATGTTTTAAGACACTTTTTCTCTTTTTATCACTTTGCTATTACTGCCATGTTTCTTTTCTCCTGACGCCTCCTCCCTTCTCTGGCAAACTTTCCTGCCTTCCTCTGCCGGTACGAAGCTGTCATCTGGCGAGCACCTCTGACTTGTTTTAGTCTCAATCTTCATGTTTGTAGAGTGACGTATTGGATTTAACTCCAGTGCAGTGCCTCCTTCATAAAACTTATCAAGAGCAGAGGGATATTTTAAAGCATGTATTTACTGATTTGACTTCATTTTACATTGCACTAAGATTTGTACAATGTCTCTTTCTAACTTTTTTGCCTTTATCTCTGTACCGTAGGTACATGTCCGCTCTCTACTCCCACCCAGACTTTCCAAATAAGGGCCCAAAGGAAATCAACCCGGAGCTAATGAAGAGAGTTAGCAGTAACCCACTGAAGCTGTTGCTGCCCCAACACATCACCAACTACATCCAGGCCCTCTGGACCAAAAAGGCTACAGGGCAGCCTGTTACCTTTACTGACATCTTCGGTATGCTCATAGGAGAGACGCTTGTACCTGCGGTAAGCTGTTGTTGTTTTTTAATTTAGATGGAATTCCTTGTTTCGCTGTCTTCTCCTTCTTCAGCAGTACGTCAAACCTCCTCTGCCCTTAAGACCCCATGTTTCATTTCCTCTTTTCTGTTTCTGTTTCTTCCCCTTCATTTGTATTTCTACTTTTTAATTTTACTCCCAACATCACATGATGACAAAGACAACTCCTACTATCTGCAGAGTGTAAATGACTCAAAGACTGTGTTCTCTCCCACCAGAGGATGGACATCAAACTGAGTGGCATCCAGGAGAAAATAGACCAGGCCCAGAGTCCTCTTCCTCTCTTCACATGTCTGCACGTCAAGCCAGATGTTTCAGAGCTCATGTTTGCAGGTAAATAGCTGTCTTTGCATGTGCCTTAATGTTAAAAAAGGTGTGTTGCATGTACACCATGTCCCTCAGAGAATTATTTTGTGTATGTAAAGAGTAACTGGAAATGATCAGATGAGCTTGGCCACATGCAAAACAACCAAGCGGTGCTTATTTCCTTATAATGCTGCTCTGCCGCCACAGAGAGGATGTGCCATGGTGTGTTGGGCTGTCAATGAAGGCTCTGTGGTGCCAGATAGCAACTGTGCTATATCGAGGAACTGAGTAGTGTACATGAGGCCATGCTAGACTCTGGGTTAGTCCCATGTTGTATAGTACTTCCTCATTGTTGATGCCACTTGCACAGCAACTGTATGCTACGTTTCTCTGGAACAAACATTTGAATAGAAAATACAATAAAGGAGCATCAAAAATCTCCAGTGATATCGTACAGATCAGTACTGGCTTCAAAAACCAAAAGATACAGTATTATTACAGTCAGACTCAAGTGGAGGATGTTCGCACTCAACACATTCTCTTCTGTAAATAATGAATAGGAGTAAAAAAAACAACTCATCGTGGTAGCTGCAATTCCAGTTAAATCTTCATATCAATTATTGGAAGACATAAACACTTTGTTCCTGTTTCTAACTTAATGCTGGGATTGGTAATGTTGAAACTAGCAAGAGTACCCTAGATTCTTAAAATTATCCAACTGAAAAAACCTCCACTGTGGTGCAACTCTTTTCCAATGAAAGTAGCAGCACTGGCTTCAAAAGTCCCTAAATCTAGCGAGAAAGACGCCAAGTCAGCAACACTGACAGTCCGTCGCTTCAGGCCTCCCTCCAAAGCCACTCCCCCAAAATTATCATTATGAACGTAAACAACGAACATGGCTATGTTAGTACTCACAGCTGTGAGTTTCATTCATTCACAGCTTCATTCAGACCGAATGAAATGATTGGATGTTTATTAGTCTTGCGACGGCCGCAGATACCAAATTAGCTTGAAGGAAATGTCTGTGCTCAGAAATCAAAATTGAATTGTTGTTTTTAATCGTTAAATATTGCTGTTAAAGTATCAAAGTTGCTTAATTTTGTGTTCGAAGAAGGACAAAACAATGCATTTTAAACTGCGTCTGTTTCAATCACACTCTTGTCAACACATTGCCAAAAGCTCCTAAAGCCAAAGAAAACAGTGATAACAATGCTCTACTTAGAGATCTTTAATAACAAGAAGACATCATATTAATCATGTCTGATGACACAATAGAAGGCTGGCATGCCATTTGTTATTTCTGGCTGATGAAGTGCCAATATTGTGCAGGGCCTCTGTTCTTTAGGGTGAGGCCACACTCACTTCTAATCTAGAATCTAGAAACTAAACATAAAAAAAACTGACCTTCAACAAGTACACGCTCAAGTGCTAAGTCCTTACAAGTGGGACTAAAATAGACGAGACTTGTTCTTCAGTTTTTTGTTGACTCTCCTCTTACCTAAAATCTCCGGTTTCTTTGTGACCTCAATGGAAAATACCATATTGTCAAAAGACAGCTTAAGTTAAGCTAAGCTGTGAAATTCTCTTCACATTTAAGAGGCAATTATTGTCTGAAAGGTTACAGAGGTATGTGCCTGCATCTCTGTGTTTGTTTGTGTGCATTTGTGCAAGTATTTGTGTTTGCATGCCTGAATGTTTGTGTATGTGACAACTGCTGTTGCAAATGTGACTTAATGACTAGTTGGTGAAAAGAGAAATGTAGCCAGGGCCTGAATAACCCCGTTGTGACCTTATTGACCTCTGTGGTTCCTCCCACTCTCTGTGTATGTATTGTGTATGAATCCTGTTGTACTTAAATACCCCTCAAGTACAGTGCACACTACAGACAACACAGAGGTTTATTGTCTATGACTTCTCCTACTGTTGTTTACTACTGACAACTGCAGACACTGTGACTACTATTTAACTATAATTCCAAATAAGTTTTCACAGAAATGCATTTTGGGGCTTGAGAGATTGAATTGAAAGTGTCCATCTCCTCCAAGGCTGCGGACAGATATTCAGTAGGGCTGTGTATTGGCAAGAATCAGTTGATACAATACGTATCATGATACAGGGATTACGATTCAATATATTGCGATACTGTAAGCAAGGCGATATATTGCATTTTTTTTTTCTCTTATTTTAGGAAAAGTGTTATAAAATAAAGAACACACCACCATATGTATAAAAACTGAGTAAGAACCATAACTTTTTAATGCAATCAGAACAGTGGGATCTGCATTTGCATTTATCACAGTCCCTGTAACATCAAATATCATAGCAATACTTTGAGAGGGCACATCTCTTTGCAAATTAAATAAAGTATTGCCTTAGTTAATCTTTGCATGTAAACTATTAATTAAGAATTAATACAATGTTTTTGAGAATCCATACAGTATCACAAAATATATTGCGATACTCGATGTTTTCGATATTTTCTTACATCCCTAATATTCAGTGCTTCAGTGTGAGCATAAAACTTTTAAATTTGTGTTGTTTACCGACGGTACATGCATTGTAATTTTATGTACAAATGTACAGACATATTAGTCAGTGAAGTACTAGTACTAGTGTTGAAGTACTCAAGATCGGTCTTGATCTCGAGAACAGTCCCAAGACCACTTTTTGAAGGTCTCTGTCTGTCTTGGAATCGACCGCACTTTTAATGCCTTTTCCCGATCTCAGATATAGAGGACTCAGGATTTTCTTTCAAGACCTTTCAGCCACAACTGTGGGGATATCACTAAATTATTATATATATATATTTGGCAATAAAAGAGGTGGATGAAGAGGGATCTTCATTTGTTTTCTGTGGGTGTTTTTATGGGAATGTGGATTTTTCAGATCAAGTTGAGGAGTGCATATAGTTCGACATTTTATCATAAGTGTGTCATACAGTGGGGGACTTGCACTGGTTTGGTCTGGTCTGGTCTTGACTCAGTCTTGTCCCCCTCAAGTCTTGACTTGAGGGTGACTGGTACTTGATGATGATGGTAATCATATTGGTTCCAGAAATGTGTTACGTTTCCGTTACATTAACACTGAGGTTTCAACCTGCAGACTGGGTGGAGTTCAGCCCGTATGAAATTGGGATGGCAAAGTACGGCACCTTCATGACCCCCGACTTGTTTGGAAGCAAGTTCTTCATGGGAACCGTTGTCAAGAAATACGAGGAGAACCCTCTTCATTTTCTGATGGGTGAGAAAGATGATTACGTCTAAAAAATTCAGACCAGTTTACATTAGTAAACCTACTAACTGTGTTTTTACTGTGCCAGGTGTGTGGGGCAGCGCCTTCTCCATTTTGTTCAACAGAGTGCTGGGAGTCAAAGACACCGTTGGTGGCTGCACCATGGAGGAGGAGTTAGGTAATCTTTCTGTTTCTCTCTCTACGTATGTTTTGTCCGGAGCTGCACTCTTCTGATGGTAAACTCTAAATGATGCTTATTTGCAGGTTAGGTGAAAATCACTTAATTAAATACATTTGTTAGAAGTTCATTTTTCACCTGCTGAGGAAGGAACAAAAGCTCCAGAACAACCACTAAATGGACCGTTTAATAAGACTGTTTTGTCCACTACTGTTACCCAGGTAACAAAATTAACTTTTAGTCGCAGTTAAATAATAATTTTGCAAGTTGTATCATACAATAAAACAATTAACCAACAATTTAAGATAATAAAAATATTGATTGAACTTGACAAATTGGTAATTTTGGTCTCAGTCAACTATGAGGGCTTTTCCATTGGCATTTTTGGCTGCGCCGAGTCAAACCATGCCGTGGGGATTTGCGCTTCCATTACCAGTTTAAGTGTACTGAGCTGTGCGCTCGCAGTGACGTCTCGCCAACCGCAGTCAACCCATGACGATGCCCCTTCTCCCCCTCAAACAAGCGTGTGTTGCGGGTAGTTGGTTTCGAGCAGTACGTGTATGGAAAAACCCTTTAAGATTTCTTTAGTAGATCAGTCATTTTTTATGGTTTTTCGTGCTGAATTACTCATTTCCAAGAAACTTATGAGCAAATCTCTGGTAAGCACAAGATTTAAAGTGGTGCTTTTGTGTGATTCTTTGTGAAGAATCTACAGTCCTGTCTATTAAATCAACCAATTGATTATTTGACAAAAGTCTACGAGTGTTGAACTAAGAATTTCTTTGGCCGAGGACAGCCCTAGAGTGCACTATGTACTGTAAATTAAAAACACTATTTCTGGCTTGTAAATGTAGCTATATTTATGTTAATCCAAAACATATATTTATATACTTGGATGTACTTGCCAATAAATTCATTATTGCATAGAAGAAAATGTATTTCCAGTGTCCAAAATCTAACTAGAATGAGGATCACCTTTGTATTACAGTATACGTGACAATACCTTGTGACACAAATCTTGAACATAATCTGAAGTATGTGTTTAGTCATGGGTAGTTTGTGTAAGAGGGTGTTTGCTTCCAGATAATGCCTTTGTCTCTGGTCTGTGTTGATCTACTAAAATAACTCCCATGGTACACCCTTCCACTGAAACTGACATGTTTGAGATCCTATTGTTGACTGTATTGTCTTAACTCTGTCTCACGGCAGAATTATTTCCACACACTTTGACACCTGACAGTATCCTCTCTAAAAACCCTAAAATTATCTCACCAGATTTAAAATATGTGGCATGAGTGTGAGTTTGTGATATTATCACAACAGTGGGAAGGTATCTGCTTTCCTGTGAATATTCCGACAGTTATGCTTGAACGCATTTGTGTGGGGTGACCTTTAAACTTTCAGACACACTGAATTGGTTGTACAAAAGTACTGAGAAGAACGTCTCCTCCCAGTTTAAGAACGTGTTAGTTTATCGGGTGTATTGCATTTCTCTGGGGACTTATTTTGGTAGAGATAAACAATAGTGACAGTGAATTTGATAATGTCACATAACTGAATAAAAGCATTCTGTCAGGTACAGTGTTCACATGTGGTATAAATCAGATTAGCAAGCTGATTTTGAAGTTGTAACCTGATGAGTGAAGCTGTCTTGTGTCTTACAGAGCAGATCAAACCACAGCACATCGTCGGAGAAGACAGCCTGGACAATGAAGACGAGCCACGTAAAGGTGAGCTAAGATATGCGTGATTCATACGAGGATCTGACAGACACCTTATTGTGCAGTACGATTAAATTCAGTATGGTGCAACAGAGATGTTTGAATGCAAATGGTGTCGGTAACTATTTTGAATCATCGAGTTTGTGGGAATGCCTTAAGACATTTTTCTAAATTTCTGTGGTAATGCTGGTAGCGTGACTCCGCTACATCAGAACAGCTACTGTGGTTTCTGTCAAGGCGGGGAAAAGTGCTGATTCACTTTTGTTTGAAGACTCCATACTGTATGTTAGAAATGTTGGCATATGAAGTGGTTTAAATGTGATTTGCTCTCTATGATCCCATTAATAGTAATGTACAAGCCGAATTAGGAAGTTGATGTTTTTTCTTTGCAAGTATGAGCTTTAGTTGTGTGTGAAATTGGGAAGGAAGAGAGAAAGAAAGAGAAGGGATGGGGAAAGATAGAGTGGGTCGTTTGTTTCAAGTTTCAAATTAATTACCCTTGAAGATAGAATAAAATGTTTCTTTGTACAAAGGGCGTAAAAAAGATATTAATTATAAAACTAGTTATAAAATCACTTCTGCCTCTTCTTTTTGTTACAACTTCATATGGCATCTTTAAAGTCCCTCAAAACTTGTTTTCAAATATTAACTACTTTTTACTAAATATGCAAACCTACTTTTTGGATACTTTGGGGCAACAGAAACAAGTTGTGAACACTACATTGACATATCATCACCTTTTAAAGGCAGGGTCGTGATCTTGAGAAACCAGCAAGAGTACATTAGATTTTTAAAAATTATCCAACCAAAAAACCCAGTCCAGTGTTGACAACTCTTTTCCAATGAAAGAAGCAGCACTAGCTCCAAAAGTCACTAAATCTAGAGAGAAAGTCACCAAGTCGGCAACACTGACAGCCTGTCACTTCAGGTCTCCCTCCAAAGCTACTCCCCCAAAATTATCATTATGAAGGTAAATATATAATGAACATGAACGGCGAACTTAGCTACTGTTAGTACTCACAGCTGTCAAGCTAGCAGCTTGTGGAAGACTCCAGTGATGCACAATGAGTGCACACTGGCAGACAGGCAGGTAGGTTTATTACAGCCCTGCGAAAGAGCATTCGATTTATTGATTGCTGTCAGGATGTAATGAGCATTCCAACTAATATAACAAAAAAGGTTTCTAAAATCGCTAGGTGAACTTCTTATATTGCGCTATTTACACGTCCAGCAGTTACAGAGCAACATCATCATTCATTTGGAGTTGTGCTTCTGGCTACGTGATGAATGTTAAGACCAATATTCATTCTCTTTTAGTTCTGTTTTTGGTCTCCACCAACTCCTGACAGAAATATCTAGCTCTTCATCAGCTAAATGCTAGTTGGTAGCTGTAGGCGAAGTAGATCAAATTACATTTTGGAAGGTAGACTGGTAATTTGTCTTTTTTTGTTATGTGATTCTTGTAAGTTATCTAATTTACTTTTTATTACAGAGAAGGATTCATTTTCTGAGCCACAGTTAAATTCTTTGCCACAACATTTGATTTGACAATATTTTCATTATTTTGGTGCTCAGCAGGGACAGAGAATCAGGATGCAGAAGACGAGTTCAGTCGCACCGCTCAGGCAAGCTGGGTTCAACGCATGTTCACATCGCTCTTCAGTGACTCGTCCTTATTCAACACAAGAGAGGGCCGGGCCGGGAAGGTAACTTGATATGTTCATTGTTCATTCAACATTATGTAACACTTCATACAAAACACTGCATGTGCTCCAGCTGCATTCTTGTTACACTTTTCCTGTATTCAAATTTACAACAACCTTGTTGCTAGGTGCATAATTTCATGCTGGGCCTGAACCTGAACACAAGCTTCCCGTTCTCTCCGACCAATGACATCATGAGCCACGCCCAGACACCTGAGGACGAGGTGGACGCCGTCACAGGTGAGAAAGATGGTCACAATTAACTGCTCAAGGAAATTAAAAACAGGACAGGATATAATCATTTTTTTGTGGTTTTAATTCTCCAGTTTCTTGTTAATCTTGTCTGGCAATGGTTAGTAACTGTATCCAGTTGCATTAGGAATCATATTGAAATATTTGTAAATGGATGAGAACAATTGAATTGTAACCTATTTCTTAATTTGCAAGTAGATGCATGTGGATGTAATTACAGTTAGGGCTGGGCTAGGGCTGACCAAATCTAAATTGTATTGATTTTATACTGTAGTTTGGTCCTTACACAGCTGCTCAAAGCTTTGTTGTCTTAAAGATGCATTAATTGTTTGTCTTGGCCAGTTGAGGGCAGTGAAGCAAACTGTAAACACAGCATTGACATATCATCACTTTATAAAGTTGTTACGATGAACAGCTGCCTATTTACACATCTGTCTAACAGGACAGATGTGTAAATGTGTAACATAAGCATTCATTCATTTAGAGTCATGTCCTTCGAGCGCTGGTTTGGTCTCCACCAACTCCTGAACAAAATATCCGGTTCTTTAGCTGCTAAATGCTCCACTATGTTCACCGGCTAGTTGCTAAGTTTGTCTGTCTGATGTTTGGTGCTGGGCCGGTAGTTTACAGCGGCCTTTTAGAGATTTTTTGCTGCAAACAGTCGACTGTGATGAGAGCAGTGAGAGTGAACCAAAACAGTAAAGTTGCGGACCGTAAAACTGAATCAATTAAATGAAAGACGCGTCAACGCTCCGTAGAGCTGAGGGGGACTGCAGAGACAGGTGTTAATTTTCTGTGGGTTCAAGGAACTTCTTTCACATTACATGCTGTCATTTTAACCCCTTGTTAATATTAAAAATATTGTTTGTGCAGAGTTTACATGTTCTCCCCGTGTTAGCATGGGTTGTCTCTGGTTTCTCCGGCAGGTGTGGTTTGAACATTTTCCGAATAATACCCAGCCCTATTTCCATTGAACATTAAGTAGTTGAGTGATTCATTGGGTCAGTCATGTGGAATAAAATTTGGCTGCAGCCCAATCCCATTGTCCCAATCATGTTCCTGCATCATTTATTTGATATAGTACGATTTTCTCAGACCCAGATGAGTTTGATCGTATATACGAGCCTCTGGATGTGAAGAGCAAGAAGATCCATGTAGTGGACAGCGGCCTGACCTACAACCTTCCCTACCCTCTCATTCTGCGGCCGCAGCGCGGCGTCAACCTCATCATCTCTTTCGACTTTTCTGCACGACCCAGCGACTCCAGTCCCCCATTCAAGGTCAGAGTCTAATCTCTTTTTACAGTTATGAATTGCTTAAAAATTATCTGCGCAAACAGGGAATCTTGAAAAAACTTTTGTAAATGTATCCCACAGGAGCTCCTATTGGCTGAAAAGTGGGCTCGAATGAACAAGCTTGCATTCCCCAAGATCGACCCCAAAGTCTTTGACCGCGAGGGCCTGAAGGAATGCTACGTCTTCAAACCGAAAAAAGGCGAAAAGAACTGCCCGACTATCATCCACTTTGTCCTGGTCAACATCAACTTCAGGAAATTCAAGGCACCTGGTAAGTATGTGCATGCCTCGAGGTTTCCACAGCACGTGTGAGGAGGAAAATATGCAAAGGCTCTTTGTATTATTATAATAATGCCTTTTAACCGTCATGGCACATGAGGCATCTCTTCCTCGAAATTGCACACAGTAATTTAACCATATCCGGTCTGCAGCAGACAGTTTTTATGTCCAGCCAAAAGTTGGGCCACTCATTTGAGTGACCCCAATAAAAAAAAGTCTCTGCGCAGGGTCTGTGTGGTTTCGTGGTGGAAATTGTGTGTCTGTCCTTGGGCATACCTGCAGTTTACTGAGATTGAGTGTGTGTGCACACACAGAGATGTGGACCACAGTGTGTTCAGTGTGAGCTGCTGGAGTGAATTATGGTTCCTTGAGGAGCCAGGTGCTGGTAGAGAATCTCTCAGTCTAGTGGGAGAGCTCTATGTAAACAAACCATATATCATGAGCCATACAAAGACGCACTATCTCCACATCACCTCATCTCCACCGCTGCCTCTTTACATTCATTTGGTCATCAGCCCACATACTTCCGCAGTCTGTTTATGGAGGTTATATAAGCTTTTTGCACTCAAACCCAAAAGACATCGGAAGGAATTATACCATAAATGGACTTTCCGTTTGTGGGAGTTATGCAGGCCATTATAGAGTTGGTTAACTATTGTATGCGTGCATTTTACAAATTTTCTTCCGACATGTGGTCTTTCCTCCTGTAATAATACAATAAAGGCAAAATCAGGATCAATGTTACATTTTCCTTCAAAAAGTAGCTGATGTGAATAGTTATTCTGAATATTGGGCAGGAAAGTTTATTCTTGATTCTATTTTCCAAATAATCCATTTTCAGCTCCTCAAACGAAATAATACCAGTGCAAATCTCTCCTATATACTCCCACACACATGAAATATGCTCAAGCAAGTTTCATCAGCAACAACGAGTAAAGATTAAATACCTTTTCACATCTGACATCTGAGCGCTAGCACCTGCTGCTTCTTGTCTTTTGGAGCGGCCACTTGGTTCAGTGGTACTGGACTTGAATACGCTCCGTCATCCTTGCTAACACTCCCAGGATCAATATCTTAACAACGAATCCCTCTTTTGAGTACTTGCTCCTTCTGTAGTCTCCTCTTTTTCAATTCAGATAATTCAGATGATTCAGATAATTTGTTTAGACATGCTACAGTGTTTCCTTATCCTCACTTTCTATTTGTATTGTTTCTTCTTAAAGACAATCGAACTTGAAAGTTCTCGTTGGCTGCATCTGTATGAAGGGCTCATTCTAAGCTGACGAAAACATAAATTCTTAGTTTTAGATGATTATACAGTAATCAAAACTTACATCAACTTACTTTCTTACTTATTAATTTGCTTACAGGTGTCCCCAGAGAGACTGAGATGGAGAAGGATTTGGCTGATTTTGACATCTTTGATGACCCAGAGTCACCATTCTCCACTTTTAACTTCCAGTACTCCAACGAGGCCTTCATCCGACTCCATGACCTCATGGAGTTCAACACACTCAACAATCTGGAGGTCAGTTTTGTCCTTATAGTTTCATTACAGGATTTTGATATGGTACGGATGCAAAGTTGGCATTGACAACGTTTCTGACATGAAACAACAGGAAACAAAAGTGATGTCCGCAGTTTGTAAGACTGAAGATTATCAAGGGGTTAAAAACGGATTCAGGCCTTTGTTACATTGGCTTACTGACTTCCATGAATCCTCTCTGTCATTCTTTGTTAATCCAGCTTCATTCAGTGTTGTCAGCTGGGAAGTTCTACGTTTTTGTGTTGTCACCTCACAAATATCAGTTTGTTGTGCAACATCGAAACTTTTCAAATCCCAAAGGCACGTCTAAGACCGGATGCTACAAGTTGGGTCTAGTTCATAGTAGGTGTGTTACTCGAAGAGGTCAGACTGACTTTCACTGTAAATATCTGAGTCACTTCCATGCTGAGTAAGGATTAAAATGTGATTCAGTGTATTTGTTTAATTCACTGTAAGGTCAGGTCAGATTTGAGCACAGTTTTAGACAGCCACACTAAAGTATGGAAAACCCAGTGAGCAACCTTCCGGTCTGAGAAGTGAAGCCAATGCTGAAGTGCCTTAAACTTGCATTCTTTCTAATAACCAGCAGGGGGCGACTCCTTTGGCTGCGAAAAGAAGTCTGATTGTATAGAAGTCTATGAGAAAATGACCCTACTTCTCACTTGATTTATTACCTCAGTAAGCATTATAAACATGAGTTTATGGTCTCATCCGCTAGTTTCAAGTCTTCTTCAATACAGCATGATGTTCATTTAGTAAATTATGGTCCCATTTAGTCAAACAGACCATAAAGCAGGGTATGCTTTAGAGCTTGGCTACCTTGTAATTGACAGGTCGCTACCATGGCGTTGTCCGGTCCGGGAGTTGTCTGTGTTTTCGTTTTACAACTGTAATCCTTCCACAGTGTGTTTTCAGTTCATGAAAGTTAATTGTAACATTTTGGTCGCCTGGAAATGTCTTATTCAACATTCAGTTGTACTTAGCTCCACCCTCTCGTGTCACTTCTGGTTGCAAAAAAACAAGATGGCGACGGCCAAAAACCAAGATGGTGACAGCCAAAATGCCGAACTCAACACTTCAAAACGGCAGTCCACAAACTAATGGGTGACATACGGTGATTACGTCCACTTCTTATATCCAGTCTATGGGAAAACCACATTTCAGCTTAATGTTACGTCCGTCAAATTTTATCAATATATGAGAAATCTGCCCAGCAACACCAAAGTTTGGTAATTTATGCAGCATTAATTAGATGGCCACAACAGACTTAAATAAATGTCACCATACTGATCTTAAGGCGGTGTCAATCAACGTGTTTAGCCATGCTAACGGCTCTAGGAATCGTATTGTTGGTTGGTCTGCTACATTGGGCCCGATTGCAGTATTTCAACATCGTTGGATGATATGTGAACCTAAAGACCTATTCTTACAATAAACAATATTTGATAAGCCCACCTGAATTTTGAAGTAAAGTTTAATGGATTTGAGGTAAGAAATTTTCTCATTGATTAAAAAATCTCAATTGAAGCTTCAAATGTAAAAAAAAAAAATGACACTGTTACCTACAGCCCAAACTGAAATGCAACGCAGCTTGTATGTTTTTTGGAGCAAGCGAAGGGCAATTTGAGTGGAGCGGCTTTGAGCTGAGGAGCGGAGGGAACAAACAGCTCCGGTGGGACACACACAGCTTCTATTCACATTGATGGGTATCAAAAGTACTCCATTGGTATTGTTAGCACTTTAAGGGAACTGGTATTGGTACTGGCATTGGCATTTTTTAAACGATACCCAACCATATTGATGATACTATAGACTATAGACTGATGCAGTATGGCATTTTGGATTTAATCCCTGTATTTGTCCCCTGCAGGTGATTAAAGAAGCCATCAAGGAGTGCATCGTGTCCCGGAAGGAGAATCCCTCGAGCATCTCCCGTCCCTTCTCCCTCAGTGCGATCCCGAAAAAGAAGTTTCCCAAAAGAGATTCTCGGGCCAAACCCTGGAGCCTCCTGGAAAACGATAACTAGTAGCCTGATTTAAGACTTTGGATAAAGTGGACTTTAGCGATTTTTTTCTAGATTCAGTCTTAAAGTAAAACATTTTCTTTTTGGAAAATGCCATCGTGTTGATCTCCTTTCTGTACCCTTTTAATTATACTTTTAATTTTGTAAAGAACTAACGTTTACTGGTAAAAGCCTTATGATTGCATTCATATACAACACAGCGAGAATTTTCATCTGGCTTTATTTGCACGAATGTGACTGCTGGGAAGACTGTTGGTGTTTGAAACCACTGATGTCCGCTTTTCCCTGCTGGCCGTGAGAAAGACTGGATGTTGAAAATCAACACTTAGTAAACACTGCAGTGTGTCTGGATTGTTACAGCTCACATCTGGCTCCAAAACAAACAACTGGATTAGTTAGTTAGTTAGTTATCTCTTAGTTCTCAATGTATGAAAGAAAAGTCCACTTCAGATGCATGTGTTCATTCACTTCACTTAAATGCATCATCAGAAGTTTCTACTCCAGTTGCAATGGTCTCAACTCATGTGAACACCTCTAGGTTTTCAGTTCATGCTTCCTAGCAAAGCTGCATTTGCATCTTATCTATGACTTTTCATTCAGCCATGGAGCTTTGTGAATGCACTGTTTGTCAGCTGAACTCTTTCCATATTGACTCCAGAACATGCAAATCACAATGTCTTTTATGCCGGATGGCTCGTCTAAACATGTAATCCTGTTTGAAAACATGGAAGAGGAGCCTGTAACCATTGGTTTTGTTTGATGGCAACTCCTAGTCACGCCAAGTGCACCCCCTCTGGATACCTCAAACATCTCAATGATGCTTACCCACCTACAGGGAAGTAGCACTCCCTGCTCCCCTCTAGGGAGTGTCTCATATTAAAGCCACCATTTTGGAAAAACAAAACTTGATGCCATAGAAACGGCCCCGCTTCTATTCTCCCTCTCCCTCTCTTTATATCTCTAGGTGTGTTTATTTTCCTGATCATGTTTTTTCAGGCTGCCTTTTAGATACAGCCACAGTTTTTTTTTTTTTTCTTGGGACCATTCCTCCTTCAACAAACTCAACTCGCTACAGGATGCCTCCAACGCCCCCACATACAACGAGGTGGAGCTTGGGTCAGGATCAGGAGACCCGCTCGCAGCTGAAAACGGTGGCTCTCTGCCGCACTCAGTGGAATTTTACACACTACACCTACACCTGCAGCAGGGGAGGCCTGGAATCTGACACACTACACCACCTATACCTGCAGGGGCCCAAAGGCTGCACACAGAGCAGTGGAATTTTACACTGAAGCATTTCCAACCCCTATACTCTCATGTTTCAGCCCCGCTGGTTTGGAAGAAACTGAGAAAACTGAGAAAACACACAAAAAAAGTGTTCAGCAGTCTTGCTGCAGGGATTCATGACCCACAAACATTTGCAAATGCCTTTAAGTTGATTTGTTTTAGCAGGTCTTTTGTGTCTATTTTTGCATGTTTTCTGCAGTTTCTGTCTTATGTCTTCTTTAAAGAAATAGTTTGTGGAATATGTTTATTCACTTTTGTTTATTTGACACCACTCTTATATCTGTCTGTTACATATAGAGAGCCGAAGTCATGGCCTGGTCTCTGTTCTACAAGCTTCTGTAACGGTTTGTTTCTAAACCTAATGGCTGGTGGTTAGCTGGAGTCTATTGACAGACCTGCCTTTAGGCCTATATGTCTCATTGCGTGTGTGGTTTGAGCTAAGACACACCCACACAACATGGCTGGGGTAAAACAAAGAAGAAGAACAAAGGGGGAAGGCAGCAGATATAGCCTAAACCTCTCATTAAGGTGAAGTGATTACACCTGAATGAGGCGGTTCCTTTACCAGGCAGGATTGTGCCTCAGGTGTGATCATTTCTTTTTGATTTTATTTAACCATTATTAACCCAGGATAGTCCCATTAGCATTTAAAATCGCTTTTCCAAGGGAGTCCTGGCCAAGATGGCTGCATAAAAGTGTCCCACATAAAAGCACAAATAACAAAACAGCAAAAAGTCAATAACAGCATAAAAATCTCACATAAAAGAGACAATTAACCGACTTAAAACAAACAGCATATTGCACCAAACGATGAATTAGCAGGGTTCAGTAACAGGATGTATACATTTAGTGCTCAAATGGTCCTTAATCCTGTTTTTATAATCTTCATGCTTAGAAAATAATCTAGTTTAAAGTGTCTCTGTGGCTCACATCAAAGAGAGCGGGTTCGAGGAATGACGTACATAATTTGTCCGCATGAGCGAAGGTTGCAGCTACTGTTGGTCAGTAAAGAACATAGACGAGGAGGCAGTTTGTGCAATGTGACCTTATAAAGAAAAATGTGGTTGTATAAGGAGGACAAACTGCAATGACATGTGCGGAAACCTGAGTCAGAGACAAATCGCAACGCAGCATGATATACTGAATCCAACATTCATCATCAAAGACGATGAACTAGCATGCATATATTAAATATCATCACAATCAATTTCTGGTAAAAACGTTGCTTGAACTTTCCTTGAACCAAAAGAAGAATAGCATTTGTTTCTATGACAGAAACCTAACCTAACAAAGGTGTGATCATGTAATACTTTGATGTAGGCTACATATTGTTATCTTTGGAGACAGCCAGGCTAGCTGTCTCCCCTTGTATTCAGTCTTTAAGCTAAGCTAACCGGCTGCTGGTTGTAGCCTTATATGTAAAAGACAGAAATGAGAGTGGTATCAATCTTTCCATCTAGGTTCATTTACAAAAAAAAGAACATTCCCAAAATGTTGAAATATTAAAACAAAATTTATACCCAACAAAACAAGCATTCATAATTTTATCTGACATTTTGTCAAACTCTGTGAGCAACCCCGTCTTCTACAGAATTACGTTCCCATACAACTAAACTGCATGTTTCAAGAGAAACATATTTTCTCCCGGATTACGGTTGTACTTTTAAACACATGGTTAACGTTATAAATTGAAACAAACCAAAACAACGCAGCAAAACTACGGTTCTTTGCTAGGTTTAGGCAACAAAACTACTTGGTTAGGTTTAGTAAAATAACATTATGGTTTGGCTTAAAATGACAAAATTGAAACAAAACAAAACAAAAACAACAAAACTACTTGTATAAGTTTAGTAAAAAAAACAGCATAATTAAAATAAGTGATTGTTGACTTTTAGTTTCACATGGGACATGAACACCGGTCTTCTGGGCAAAAGACCAGCGTTTGTTAATCCCTCCACCTGTGCAGACTTCCATGGTCACTACAAACGTATTTGTGATACATCAAAAACAAACGTAATCCGCAACAAAAAAGATTTGCCTCGAAACGTAATTCACAATGCAGTTTTTGTTGTATGGAAATGTAATTTTTAGGTGACCAGGCTGCTGTGAGCTATGTTACACTTTTATTTTTGGTTAGTTCATTTAGAAAGCATACACGAGCTGTAGCAATTGTATTTTCTAATATTTGTTGTCATATTACATTTTTATGATCTCGGACAATGTTTACAAATGTTTAAGATGCTAAGCGGTCAGTTCTCTGGAATCAAGACGTGTTCATAAATACTCCTGTGATCATTAACTGTTTGTAATATAACTGGCAAAGCACGACATACATAATGTTTATGTGCATCGTAAAGATAATAAAAGAGAGAATTCATCTTGTGTGTAATGTTTTCTGTTCAAATATATGACATCCTTCCTTCATCCGTGAGACTCCTCCTGAAATAACAGATAAGAAAAAAAAGTTCTGTTTCCTTTTGTTTGGCTTATATATTTTTAAAAGCGGGATTGGTCAGTATAGATGGATAGTTTTTGGACAGATCTTTTAACTACATGAAATGTAAGCTTCAGTGTGTGTTGGACTGTAACTGAAGACAGAGATGAGGAATCTCAGTGTTTGTCTTCCGGTCTGTCTGACTAACGAGTTCAGACCCTCTCAGTGATGTTATCTCATAACATTCACAAATGAAGACTATAAAACAAAGCTGGTAAAAGGGTCGGTTCACTGGAAGAAAAACACATTCTCAATCTTATTCCTTTGTAACATCATCCTGCCTTAATGCATGTTGACATTATTTGAACTCTGACGCAAATGTGAATCATTTTAACGTATTCTGTAGCTCTGGAGAGAAAATAACACTGATGATGTCTTCAAGGTTATCTTGAACCCTTTCCCACTGGACAAAAAAAAAAACACTAATACCCACGAACAACTGGCTTTTGGCTTCAGTGGGAAAAGTTACAATCGGCATTCGTTCCCGGAAAAAAATAAATCAAACCTGTTCTGAAAATTTTAATTGACAAACACAGCACAACAAAGTTGATGTTTCTTTCTTTAATGGTATAATGCATCCTCTGACATGAATTTATCAGCTGTCATCTGTTAACTATATCCTATGAATTTATATTTATGTTTTCAGTTATTTTATTTATTTTTTTCTCCTCTGTTTAGTTGGTTATTTTATTTGATCTTATTAGTATTTTATTCTATTATGTTGGATGTTCTGTAATTCCTTAAAATGCAAGTAAAAAAAATTGAAAATTAAATAATTTTGGTTTCATTCACCCAAGTTTTTAATAACCATCTTAAAATATTTCCTCAGGACAGAAATCTCAGAGACCGAATCCAAACCTAGACAAATAAAATTATCTGCATGGGTAGAAACTAGTAGAGGTAAGTAAGACACTAAATGGCATATGAATGACATGGTAATCGCAAGTCATTTCACATGCAATAAGAACATCGTTCTTTTGTCCTGTTATTTGTACACCATGTAGTCCATACTGACTACAATGTAAATGCATCCGCATCAATATGCTACTCTCAGAGCTAGTATCGTAGAATAAAAAGAGAGAAAGACCACTTATGGCAGAGAGTTTGTGTCCGAAAGTGTGAATTAGTTTGGAGTTACATCAGTGACGTTTGTGATGTGTTTTCCGTATTTCTGTTACGTTGTTTCCGTACATATTTTTTTATTTAGTTTACGTACTTATTTAAGGCCCAACCGTGATGTTTTTCCTACACCTCATTAAGTGGTTTGCCTAAACCTAACTGCAGCCTTCATCATAGTTTTGTTGGGTAGCGTAAAAATGACACGCGAAAAGACTAAAATATGATCTCATGACATGCAGAATGTTCTGGAAATGTCGTTTATACGCCTTCCCCTGAGATGGAGTTGATTTTATTCACTAGGAAGAACATGTTCTCTGTATTTATTTCGTCAGTGATTATGTCTAAAATCATTATTAGCTTACCTCATATTCAGTCAGGAGTCTTATGACGACTGATGTTATTTAATGACTCTCAAAGCCAAAAACATCAACATGACCTCAACATGCTCTTAAATGTGATGTTACAAAACAACACACTGAACCACTCTCACCTCTAGAAAGGAGGAAGCCACCCACAGTCTCTCCCAGCCTGAAGACCTGCTCCAACGCAGCACCCACTAATTCATTACATTCCCCAATTAAATCATCATCCAAGAGCAATATTCCGCTCATATGAAAGTACTAATTAAGTGCTTACGGTACTTTGCTATGGTGTTAGTCTTTTTCTCTGGCACGGAAGCCGTTTCAGGTTTCATCCCCTCTGCATGCGGTGCCTGTCTGTCTCAACTGGAGGGGAAGCGTGGCGTCCATGTTGAAATTTTCCAGGGCTTGTTAATTTGCACATTCACGTAAAGGTCATGTATGTGCCTGTATCCTCGCCTTTTGATGTGCTGAGTCACTCACATAGCACAGACGGGTTGGGGCGCTCCACAAAGCCCGCAATGAGGACACTCATGACCGATGCACGCAACGCCGTGTGAGTGTGAGAGTGTGTGTGAGAGAGAAAGAGTGAGGGAGTGGAAGCAAGACAGACAGACAGAAGGAAAAGAAATGTGTACACGTGCTTTCATGCATGGGGTGTCTATTGACGGTCTACAGGAGAGCAGCCTTGGGGGGTTGAATGAGACTCCACTGTTTCATAATATCATAATATCCTGCTATTCTGGTTGTGTTATTCAGACTACGTAGACCTCCAGCGCACTGAGCAACACTGTCTCACTCTCTTGAAACAGACCAGTTGCGTTCCTGAGTCTGTTATGTCAGATATGCTGTGTGTGTGTGTTGGAGAGAATGGGAGGTCTGCATTGGGAAATATATGAACTGGTGTCAATGGGCGCCTGGTTATCTTTTAAAATGAGGGAGCAATCTTGGAAAGATAAATAATTGGCGGAGGATCTGAGGGTCCTCCCGCTAGAAAAACAGAATAGTGATTTAAAACAAATGTTCTGCATTTCTACACCACGTAACCTTTTGAGTTAACCCTGAACTACATCCCAAATAATAAAATCAACAGGGCTAATGCTAAATATTAGTAGCGTGTCTAGAAGGTAACATGCAAATTGCAAAACTTAAGGTTAGACATTGACCTCGAATGGTTAAGGTCAGGTTGTTGGGCAACGAATCTTGCAAGGGTTTTTGCAAGATTTTGCAAGTTTTCTCAATTTGCGGGTTACCTTTAAGAATCAACTCAAATCCTGTCCAATCAGCGACCTAACGTTTGGGGAGCCGTCATGTCATCCATCTTTATTTACAGTCTATGATACCAACTCACGGGTGGTCGAAAAAAAAGTGATTTTTTTTATTACTCTTTTTTTTTTAGTTGCTGAAAATAGTCCAATGATTACTGATACAACCTGTTTAAATATAAACCTCTGATTGTGAGGACTGTATGATGATAAATTGATTTTTAAACAGACAAGAAGTGGGGTAGCAAAAACTTAATTAATAACTATTTATTGCCCTGATCCATTGAGGTGTGCCAGGGCCCGGGTATTGCACATGCTGGCTTACTGGAACGGATGTGACTAATAGTTAATAGTTAATAGTTATAATTAATGTTATTAATTACACCTATGAAATGTCTGCTGTGAAAAGGAGCTATAATGAGGATGCATTTGCTCCTCTTACACCATTACTCAGAAACCTGAAGGTTCAGCAAAGGTCCAGCGGTCTAGACAGGGCAGATAAGGAAATTAAAAATTCCACGTCCAACAAAAAAGTAGGCATCAATGAATGTAGGTGTGTCCCACTTTCTTTACTTCCCAGAAACGGCCTGTGTGTAATGAACTTGTTTCTATTGGTCAGGATCCACACACACACACATTATGTGCCTGTTACCCGTGGCAACATCACAGGACTCCCTGCCAGAATTTAACGTGAGCTCATGCTCGAGTTTGAGAATGAAGCCAAAACTTTCACCTCTTTGCCTGGCAGTTTCACAAGCGGATAAGTCTGTTTGTGTTTTTTACAAATTGTCTGTCTGATTCAAGTAAAGGTGAGTGTGTGCATTAGCGACATGGAAAGTGTGTCTTACTTCCTGCAAAGAGAAACCGTCATGTGACGCAGGAAAAGCCTGACAATCACAGACCAGACGCGGTGGTCTCCCCACTAACTCGGTTAAATAAATATACTTGTCCCACAGCAGTGAAATGGTCAGTGGATGCAGTGACTCAGCACACAAACTCACACACATAGACGCACACACCCACACATACTAATTCTGGTTGTGAAGATCATCTGTTTGTATTCCAGGAGATAAAACTTTCATCACAAGAGCAGTTGCATCTGCATCTCCTAGCAGACTAAATGCTCATGCAATTATAGGGGTGAAGTTATGCAGGTTTATCACACAATTAAAGCTCCCCTGTGTGTGTGTGTGTGTGTGTGTGTGTGTGTGTGTGTGTGTGTGTGTGCATAATTTAGTCTGTGACAAAAACCTTGTTCCTTAAACCTTATTTAATTTGTAGACTTAAAAACATACAAATCGTTACATCTATGCTTTTATACTGTTTATGTTTTTTTCTTGTACACCGTTGCTCTGAGTGAGACTACCCAATAACTGTCCAATCAACAATATAAAAAAGTCTGACTGTAGCATTTCAGCCCGGTCTCACGAAATGTCGTATGACATATAAATTTGTATGTTATTCTCTTCAGCTCCCCTACAGCGCTAACAGTGTGTAGTTAACATAGCAAAATACTTTCTTGAGTGCTTAAGCTAAGGTTAGCCAGTTTGCTGTAACTTAGCTATGTGGCATAGATCTGCTGTTGGTTGCTTTGTAAGATAAAAAAGTAATTTGCAAACAGCAAGCTAGTTAATATCATGGAGCCAAAGGTCCAAATAAAATATAGGAATATTACAGAACATTATGTAAGGGATAACGAGGTGTCCACTGTCCATTGGAATTAATGGACGGTGTGGCGGTAGTTAACAGTTAACAGCCACAGGTATCATTAATAACAAGGGTTTCCTGAAAGTTACATATAGTATCTTTAAGCCTAATCTCTATAAACAGATTTTGCGTTCATGTGTTGAATCTGTTGGCAACGGGACAAGATTTTGGCATCGGAAGTGTTCTGGTTTCAGTGTACCGCAACCTGCAGCTCTGGAGCCACATGCGGCTCTTTAGCTCCTCTTCAGTGGCTACCCGTGGATTTTAAAAAATGGAAATGAATAACTGTTTTTTGTTTTTCATTTTTATTTATCATTGTTGTAGGTCTAT
>CAKALG010042169.1:0-11329 GCA_916700815.1 Helicolenus hilgendorfi
CTCACAAGGCCACAGAGCTTGCCTCTTACCCTCCGGCCTCCATGCAAAAACATCGCCACTGCTGCTGCGAAACGAGACAGACTGTAATGGAAACGGCACACTTTCCAGACACTTGAGGGAATAGCAAGCATCTCCGCCTGAGCCCCGTCGAAAAAACATACAGACTACCAACCCTGGCCTCCCCCCCAACACCCTGCTGCTCGTCTGGACATCGGGACGTCTCGTCTTTCAGGAAATAACTGGGCAGGTTTTATAATGATTAGAATACATTTTAGATAATAAACCCTCAAGTCGGATGATTTTTCAAAGATAACGAAAACACTTGTTCGGTCTTGTTCGATCAGTACTCGGGCCCTAATTGAAAGCCTAATTCATCAGAGATCCAGTATTTAATACGTAACTGCTTATTTTTGGTGATGCAAGGTTCTGCTGTGTGGGAGCAGACATTCCTTAGACTCAGTGTTTTGTGTTGCATACTGATCCTTCTATGATTCAATAGACAAATCAGAAACTGGAAGACTAAACCTCCAAAAGAATCACAGGATAGTTTAAACAATATGAGAAATGTGAATTATGATAATAATCTTTCTTGTGGAATTTGCAGCCTCATGTGTATCTGCCAGGTTTGGGGAGTGATAGATGGGGCTATCAGTTTTAAATTTCCATCAATCTTATAAACTCCAGAATTGATATTAACTGACATCTCTATGCTTGGTGGATGCTTATTACAGTTTCATGCTCTCAAGTATGAGGAAACACTAATCAACATTTTTCACCACTTTCTGACATTTTATAAACCAAACAACTAATCAATTAATCGAGAAAATAATCAACAGATTAATCAATAATTAAAATAATTGTTAGTTGCAGCTTGTTGCACAACAAACAATGGGGCAAACAAGGACCCATTAGCTGACACTGGGGCTGCACTTCAATAAAATGCTCAGCTTGAAGAGGTGTTATTATAGAGTTAGACTGAATTAGCCCAAATGGCCTATTTCACCTCAGAAAACACATCTGAATGGTGACCGGCATGTGGCTTTGGTACAATCTAGTTCACTTGAGGTGCAGTTTCAGACTGCTTTTGGTCTCACTGTCAAGTACTCCAATTTAATCTGATGCAAATCTACTGATTTTGGGGGTTAAATTAGGACATTCGCTTCACTTAATTTGTGTCAAATTCAGTTTTGAATCCTGCTTTTGGTGTTAGGATAATGTAATCATGTTAAAGGGACTGTTTGTAAGAATCAGAAATGCTTGTTAACAGCGACACCTTTGGCCGTTAAGTCAATGGAAGTCAGCGTCGGGCTTGCGCTTATGACATAGAACAAACAGACATGAACGAGCATCGCTCAAAACAGTGTGGCGAAAGTCAGCCAAAACCACAATATCACTCTATATTTCACCTGCTTGGCAGTAATGTTAGCTGACCATACGCGAGCGCGCATTCGGCGCGCATACGCGAACGCATGGGACACCGACCTGGGTGATTTATACATGTGAGAAGTTACAAACAGTCCCTTTAAGGTGTCAACATCAGATTTAAAACTACAATGTAAATGAAGTAGTGTTGAAGTGAAGTCCTGGCATCAGCTATAGGTCACAGATTAGAGAAGAAGCTATGAGGTGAAGTAAGTGTGTCACTCCCCCCCTCCCTTCTTCATTTCACCGTTATAGAAGTGGATCACATTTCGACCTCCCCTCTCAATCAGCCCCCTTCCATCTGATAACCTATAGTGCTGTTCAGAAGCTCTTAAACTTCGCCATTCTTGACATTCTCGAGATTCTGGATGGTGTGACCTCATTGGGTGAGCAAAGCTGGTAGGAAAATAGCCCCCGGCCGAGCCTTTGCTTCAACATGGAAACTTAAGCTAACAAAGAATGCATGACTATGTGCAAACTTGACTGTGGCTGCACTTGTGAGTGAAAACAACATGTTTTCTTATTCGAACGTGTTCTCACTCCAATGTGCAGATTGTTCTGTTCTGCAGGGTGCAAATGTCAAATGTATGTGAGCATCTGTATGGTTCAAGAAATGTTTGCATGCACACACACAACACACACATGAACACAGACACTGACACTACGCCTATCTGCTCCAGCGATATAAGTGCCAACTCAAACTTGATAACCTTACAAATCTAAATAAAGTCTAATCGCACATAGGGGATATTAATATTTTATTTATTCAATGTGCCCACCACATGTGAAGCAGTGCACACATTATGATGCAGGTCAAACTTCAGATAAATCTGATAATAAAGTGAAATTAAATCAAACAATACAGTTCCATGTGTTCTGAGTCTACATGAGTGCACAACAGCATGAGTGGTAATTCAACATCTGTACAGTAGAACAACGTGTATGGTCTTCTATTCCCACACTACTGTCTTTCAGTATGCACTAAGATACTGTATAATACTTTGTTACTGTTGATTTTCTGCACCACTACCAACCAGACAACCACTACTCTTGCGATTTAGGGGAATACTGTACAATATACCTATATTGTGACAAGCTGATGCGTGAATACCAATGTATAGCACTTTCTTTGTCTTAATGAGTGAATAACTTGTAACTTGTCAAACTGTGAAATCTAAAATCCCAATTGGAGCTCAACTTGTGCTGCATTTGAGTTGTTTTTTAAGCACTGGAGATGATTAACATATCATCATCTTTAAAGTTGGTATGTTGAACTTGTGAGCTTGAACAGTTGCTTATTTACACATCCAGCAGTTACGGAGCAACATTATCATTCATTTGGAGTCGTGTTTCTGGCCACCTGATGAAGGTAAGTCCAATTTTCACTCTCTTTTAGTTCTGTTTTTGATCTCATACCAATATACCTTTGACTGCTAAATGCTCCACTACGTTCACCAGCTAGTTGCTAACTAGTCTGCTGTTTAATGCTGAGTAGGTGGTGTACAGTGGGTTTATAGAGCCTATATGCTCAAAACAGCTGCCTTCTTCTGGGTCAGACAGACGCTGTAAGGGATTTTTGACTGCTTGGCGGCAGCAAGACAACAAAACAAACACAGAATCAAAGGCCTAACATGATATCGCCTAGACAGTTTGGTAAAATTGACCTGTCGGCAAACGATTGCCAACTTACATATTCTACAGAGCAACTTGACTATCCCATTGAACTAACGTTTCTGCCACGTGGGGAATATAAGTCCGCATTTCGTAGTGTTTTAGCTCTGTTTTGGTCTCTCCGTGACTCTCAGGTTCTGAAACTTTTGGTTGATTTCATCTCTTTGCTGTTTCATGCTGGGCAGGCAGCAAAGGCCTTGGCTTGTCAGAGCTTGTTTACTGGAAACTGCTGTCTACGGTTTTATATGGAGGATTTATGAGAGCGGTGAGACTCAACTATACAGTCTGGCTGGAGAAGCCAAAACAATGAGCTAAAAGCTGCATAGAGCCGCAGAGCTGGATGCTAATTCTGTGGTTTTATGCTACAGACAACCATTTCCCCAATACGGGGAATCACTTGATTCAATGACAGCATAAACAAAAACACATCTAGCAGGTTTATGTGGCACCTGAGGATGATTTCATTTATAGGTCCCAAAGCGGCAGGTTGAGGTAAGAGGTGCAGGTAGAGGTGGATGCAGATGAGAAATGATGAAGAGGAGGAGGTGGCAGCGGTAGTGCGGTAATGCTTGTTGCCGTTCTGAAAGTAGAAAGCAATTATATGGCCCTCTGCTTTATGGAATGTTCTTGGAATACAGAGCAAGGCGATCCATTAGGTTTGCTAATCAAGCAGAGTGTGTGTGTCTGTGTGTGTGTGTGTGTGTGTGTGAGTTGCATGCCTCTCACTGGAGCACATAATTACTAGCTGGTGATAAAAAGAGGAGAAGGGGGCATTGTGGGATAGCTGTGGCGTGAGTCGCCATTTGTAGCAGGGTTATTGAGTGACTGTAGGTGGACATGATTAACTACATAGCTGGGAGCTCAGGTATGCATTGACGCACACACACACACACACACACACAGGGATACATGCACATGCATATTAATCAATACTTGATCAAATAAATCTGCAAATGCTTAGAAAAATGGCACGTGTACGCATGAAATGTCACGTCGCCTGAAATGTGCAGCATACACACATAGACAAACCACAAATTTGGAACGATCAGCACGTCAGGCCAAAAAAAATGGAAAGCTGTTTATACTCATAACCGGGCTCTGAAAACATTCATTTAGTCAGGCTCTGCTGAATCATTTACCAAAACTGAGGTGGAAAAAAATATATAAGCACGGAGTCTGGCTTTTACGTAATGCCAGCAGCCAGTCAGTCAGAACCACAGGATGCATACAGGGAAGCAGAGAAAACAAACACTGAAGGATGTCCTTTCTGCATACTTGATGCTTTTCCCAGCCGCAAATACCAAAGTTCGCCCGGGACGCTGCAAAACAGATTCACTCTAAACCGACCTGCGATTTTACCTTATAAGGTTTTTTTTTTTTAATACTTTGGGCCTTAGGTTATGTGTAATGTGTCTACGTGTCTTGTCCGTGCGTAGGTGTGCTGGAGGAGCTAGGATGAGTTCAGGGGAGAATACTTCGCACAGCTGGTTAGTCTTTGTTATCATCTAGAGATGGTGTCTCTGGCAGCATCGGCGGTGGTTTAGGAAAAGCTTAAAGCAGATGAAGAGAAAATTCCACGGTTACCACTTGGTCTAACATCGTTCCATTCCAGCGGTCCATGCCAGCAACACACACACACGCACACACTCACACACACAAACACAGAAACCTCCTGGTGGTAGGTCTGAGCTGGAACATTGTTGGAATTCTAGTAGCTTCGATCCAAAGCCTCCCCTTCCTCTGCAGGTCTTGGAGTTTCTGCACGATTAAGGCTAATATATACTGCAGTCTGTTCCACCAGCGCTGGATGAAAATGTTTTAGTGCTCCACACGTCGCAGACGATGTACCTCTTTGATCATAGTGATTTTTCAACAAACCAACAGTCTTTTTGCAGGTGCATTGTTTAAAACTTCTCTCCAGGTGATAAGCAGTCAAACCACTTCTTGGATGCTTTTCCCAGTTGGAATTTGTTACTAATAAAAGGTGCAAGTTTGTGGCTATTGATACAATGCTCAAAGTATTAATTAAAAGTACCCCTTGTCTTTCTAAGAATATCATATACTGTATTCTTGCTACATGTGTGAATGTCTATGCAGCCTCTTAATTGTGCTAAAAGGTGGCTTAGAGGTCACGATACATACATATATACATATGTACTAGGGGTGGAAATCACCAGAGGCCCCACGAGACAAAATTATCATGATACGATCTTATTGAGATTTTAAATATTTTGTGATATGCTGAGTATTATAATAGGATACAGTTTCCACTCTGTTCATCTCAGAGTTTTCATTCACATGTCTTGAGGTCAGAGGTCAAGGGTCCCCTTTGAAAATGGCCATGCCTCTTTTTCCTCGCCAAAATTTAGCTATCTTTGTCTTTGGAGCGTTATTTGGCGTTCTTCCCGACAAGCTAACATGACATGGTTAGTCTAGTTTTATAAAATACCAGTATATTCAGTCTGGCTTTAAGACTGAGCCTACAACAACCTCTGAAAGACAGAATAGCGTCCAGGACTGCCGGAGGGTCATCTGATTGTTAAGAGGTTTAATGGTTTATATGATAAAAGATCGATACTTGACTTCTGTGTATCGATACAATATTGCCACGCACAATATCACAACACCA
Organism: Helicolenus hilgendorfi; assembly: GCA_916700815.1. NCBI lineage: Eukaryota > Metazoa > Chordata > Actinopteri > Perciformes > Sebastidae > Helicolenus > Helicolenus hilgendorfi. The sequence goes on from CAKALG010042169.1 coordinate 5,723, forward strand.
TACTATACAAAAATTTTTCCCTCACTTCTTTCATTATTTCCTGTCTGTATTTTTATTGTGTCCAATAAAAGCAAAATGGCCAAATAAATCTTTAAAAAGTGCTCCTAAAAATCCGTAAGATGTCTTTTAACTTAGAGAAGAAGGATAAGAAAAACAAATCATTTGAGAGGCCATGGTTTACACTGAGAATGACAAATGCCTGTCCAATGAGTTCAGTCCTAAGCAGTATGAAGATACAACATGGACAGGCCTGGATCAGAGGAAATGGTTTTAATTTTATAAAATGTATAAAATCAAAACAAATGCAAACAAAAGTGATTAATTTACAATTAAATCAAACCATTCAACCACAACCAACTACAAATTGGGGAAACTGGCCAAAACTATTACCACAAGTTGTCAATAATGTGATTCTGCCTGAGAACATGACTCGTGTTGACATAAAAGCACTCTGATAAGCTTTGTGTACAGTGACTTCCAAAATGTCCCTTAAAAAAAAAGCTCTGTGCTGCTACACATTTCTATTTTTAGACTATTTGTCAGAACAGTTTTGCGTCTTCTTAAGGAAAGAGCTGTCAGATAACTGAGGTGTCGTATCAGTGCTGCTGCAAAAGGAAGATCAAACTGAACCTACAGCATGTCAGATCTCATCATGGCACTTCATTCACAGCTGTACGGGTGAAACAAAATACTGATTAAGACGCCCGGACGCCTTGAATAAACGTGACACATGAGCAAGCTACCTAAAGAGCGCTCAGTATGGCAAGCATGGAGGGCAAAGCATGCCCAGCCTTCTGCCTTACAGGGGCAAGGCCACAAAGTTGAACCTCGAGGTCAAGTGGACACAGGTTGCAGATCACAGTGACGGCACACACTCACTCAGCCATGCATGCATATGATCAGACAAGAATGCACGTGCATACACTGAGTCCAAGTCAGACCCTTAACTGTCTAATCAACAGCTGAGGCACACATGCAAGTGTGCTGACTTCATGCCAACGATAAGAGTAATACCTCACTTTGGACTCACAGTTCAGGGCCGTACATGATTGCAAATGCCTTAGTAAGTGCTGAACAAAGGCTGTTCATTTAGGGTCTCAGCTATGTTTAGCCGTCTGCTCAGGGCATGCAGTCACAGGTTTAAATAGGATCTCCATGCATGGTGTAAAACACTTGACACACATAACCAGCAATGACACCATAAGACAAAGTGAGACGCAGTCATTCAATTCAAGTGATTGGAGTGACAAAGAGAAGAGCGAACGAACTGCTGGCAGAGAAATCTTAGCGCCAGTTCAATGAGAAGCAACATGGTGTAGCAAGACAGTTTAAGAGAAAAAGTACTTTGTTTTGTTTCCTTATATGAAACTTCCTTTGGCTTTAGTTCCTTGGCTTTTGGAAAATGCAAACATCTTTTGGACACACTGTCTGAAAAGGTCTCTGGACAGTGAGTGCATGCGATATCTGCCACAAAGGATTCATTTGACATATTGTTGCCCTATCGTCTCCATCTTTAATCTATCATTCCTTTCCAGCTAAGCTCTCAGTTCAGATGGCTGGGATAAACGAGGCTCTACTCGATAAGTTCAGACCGTGGCTTATTTCTGTGACTAATCGTGACCGTGCCGCTTCAGTTCCACTTATTCCATCATTGTCTCCACAGACACCAAAAATCCCTGCTGGACGGTTCAAGGAATCTGCTGAGCAGTTGCATAATATAGCAGATTATAAAAATGAAGAAGTGAAGCTGAGTCGGATGATGTAAACTGACAATTTAAATTCAACCACCAAAAGCTTGAATTTAAACCGAATTAAACTTCAAAACTGCCTGTGAATGAAGGAGAAACAGATGCAGAAATGCCCTATGGGTGACTCAGGGGTGTTCTCCATTCACAAAGGACCCAAGATGAACTTCTGCTCTGATTTAATGGGCCGGGCACCAGCTCCATCCTTTTGCTATAAGCATTGGAAACCAGGACCAAATGTTCTCATGCATCATAAAGGAAAAAGATCTGACAGAAAAAAATCTTTTCGTACATCATCGCAAAACCTTTCCAAATCCCTTAAACTTTGTTATGATTTCTGGCCCAAACTATTTAAGACTTTCCCCAAAGAAGCCGGCGGCTCTCATGTTGTTATCACTCGCTGATGTCATGGACCCAATCTGAGAGGATTACGCAGATGGTGGGAGAGATGAACTGTGTGTTATACTCAAAGGAAAAAGTGGATTCCTCTGACAAACTATGGGAAGGATGACGAGGAATTTGGCTTTGCATTACTCCCTCCCTTCTTACGAAGAAGATTTGGATCGACACCAAATTGTTTCATTGTAAACGCTCAGCCTTGTGGTTGCGTTTCCTGTAACAAAAGTAAATTCCTCCTCAAGGCTACAGGAAACAAACAGAACGAACGAGTCTGAGACAATAGAAGTGGGTGAATGCAAAATGCCATTCTGTGTCAGAGCAATCAATTCAAGGCGCTCCGTTTCTTGTGTTCCATTAGTCATTGTGCTTGAATGGGAATCACAATTGAGGTGGAAGAACGTAGCAGTCTCATTATTTTGCGCTTCCACTTCCATTACATATCAGCTTCAATAAACAACAAACTAAAAAGGCACAAAACACCCCCCAAGGACAAAAGTACAGCGCATGAGTAAGTCAGTGATCAGATATGGTAATGGTTTACGACGAATACAGTTGGAAACCAACATTCCTGACGTTACATTTCAGTACATTGCGACCGTCATAAAATAGTTGTTAAATAACTCACTCCATCCTCTTCCGCTGCTGACTCTTCACTCACTATGTCGGACCCCATATATGGTCAAACAATTTGTTCTTTCTCTCTATTTAGGATTAATCCTTAGGGTCAGCTGCGTTGGGTCAGGACGAATGTGAAAGTATTCAAATCAAAGTTCTTGCTAAGATGGATAATATGGATGGAGCCACCTTAACTCAGTTTACCCATCTCTTTGGCAAGATGCAAATTACATAGGCCAGTGTAGTGTAAATACTTAGGGCACATTTCATAGGTAATATGTATTAGTATAACTTGATCTTAGTAGCAAGTATTGCCTGTGTAGCCAAAGCCTGATATAGCATATTCCTTTGTTTCATGTTTGGACTTGTTGTCCAAAACTATTACAAAAACATGGGTGACATGTTCCTTTATTACCATGAACCTGGGAACTGTAGTTCGTTTGAGTCAATCCCACATACACCATCCTTCTGCCATAAAGCAATATATCACTAGCGCCAAATCTGCTGAAAATAGAGCCACTATTTTACTACCGTTTTAGTAATGTTTGCTAAGTGCCCTGCTGTTTTAGGAGATTACTGAGCCCTTTTTTAATGGAAGTATATATTTGTGACCCATTTTTAAAGATTTTCATGTACAGTAGGAACCAATGGGTTTGGGGAAGTCAGAAAGTATGAAGAGACTAACACATTAAGTGTTTTTGGCCTTCTCATGGGCTTTGCTGACGGTATCAAAAATATAAGGTAGTGGCAGCCTTTTTCTTTAAAATACATTCTTAAACAAAACAGGGTGATTCATAGGAAGGGAAAGCAATCTTTGCTTTGTGAATTACAGCAAAATTCGACCTATTCAGGCCTCGAAAAAGTCCCACAATCTGAGAAGGAACAATCCCTCTTCAGACATATGTAAAGCTGTATGTAAAGATATGTCTACTTGTGACAAGGCATAGCTTTCTTTCAACGGGTCACAAGACAAAGATTTTGGGAACTACTAACTTAAATGATCCAACAGGTGTCCGCTCTATTCATTCTTAATCTATGAGTCTGTCGAGGCCACAGATACTACACTGAGTCACGATCCATATTGGCACTAGAGCCTTACATGGGCAATAAGTCCATTTACGTGTCTGCCAGTCATGCTGACTAGTGCCGAGCAGGTGAAGGCCAAGAGCTCTTAGACATTCCTGAGGAGACCTTGATGCCCCGCCGCCATGACAAGAACATTCCTGCGAGCCGGACGCGTGACTCTCCATCTGTTTGCAGGTTTATCTGTAATGTGGCCGGCGTGTTGACAAGCATGATGTAACTCCTGAGGTCTGCTGAAGAGACTTCTTTAAACTCATATATGGTTCAAGCACATTCATGTTGATCCAACATGTCACGGTGACTTTGCTGCATGTGACACAGTGCGCCGGTTTGCCCTCTGTGTCATTATGTAATGTAATTCTAACTCGCACTCTGCACTAAAAAAGTCAAAAGTAATTGAGCTTGAGTCTATAATGTGCAATTGTGCATTTAATTGTAGTTTATGAATGTTGTACTTTCTCCAGTTCCCCCATCAGTCTGCCTATAATTTCTGTGCGTATGACCTAATGAGATGCCATAAACTTTCACAGATGACATAAAATATAATGTTTAAAAAAATAAAAAAAAATCAATAATAAGGGGATCAATAGAGACGCAGTGATGGAGCTACAGATTGATCTGCCTGCAGGGCTGTGTAACAGTGACGGCCATTAACCATCTGAAAAATCATCACGTTTGTTTTGTTTTTTTTCTCCAAATGGCGGACGGCGTCGAACAAAAACAAACAAGTCCTTCAAACTAAAAGGTGTCATTTATTTTTTTGTAAACCTTTGAATATGATCATATAAAAGCAGACATGCTGTCAGAGGATTGGAATGTGAAATGGAGCACAGTGGGAATGTCTCACAGGCTGTGTGTGTGTGTGTGTGTGTGTGTGTGTGTGTGTGTGTGTGTGTGTGTGTGTAACTCCTCAGCTCTGGCACTGGACAGGTGTGCTTCTTGGGATTGAACAATCCCTGTTATTGCCCGGCCAGCCTTTTATTACCGCCTCGCACCCAGCCAGTCACATCCAAACACTGGTAAACAGGTAGAAGAGAACAACCATCAATCACTCTGTGCGCTGAGAAACCGACTCACAATTACACACACACACACAAAAAAAAAAAAAGAAAACGGACCAGCAACACAAAGAGCAGAGTGTATTTTTGGAGGACAATCCTATTTTTCCAGGCATGTTTCTGTCATTATCATTCCTGGAGTAGCTCATGTTTGAAGTCAGCGGGCCGTAGAACAGCACAGCGCTCACTCTGCACCGAGTGGGATGGCTGCGAAGAGATGATGGGGAAAGCAGGTGCTGTGATTGGGGCTACGCTACCGCCAGAGAGGTAGAAAAAGAGACGGGGAGAAATAGAGAGGAGGGGGCTAGCAACGACGACAGCGAGAGCTTTCTGACCTTATTTCCCTGACTAGACCCCAACTCTGTCTGATTAGTTTTCATTTCCCCTTCCCGTTGCTTGTCTGATCAGTCGGTTTAGTCTATCACGCCCATAGTCGGCCTCTCCGTCTGTCTGTGTTTATGTCTGATACAGAGTAGGAGTAACAAAAGCAGGGACGTTGAGCTGTTTTCCTGCAGAGGGAGTGACGACACTGAAACCTCATGGTAGCCTTAAGCGTTTTACAAAGCTTGAATTTTATATCTCGTGTGTTGGAAGTTCATATTATTTCGATTTTTGACCTTATTTGCCTCTGGCTAGTTAAAGACGTTTGAGTGTGTAGCGGTCGGGATGAGAGGCAGCGCCTCCGAGTCTGAGGCCGTGGTTCTCTG